>JAANSM010000020.1:0-90305 GCA_036850725.1 Orchesella villosa | reverse complement strand
GCCTCGAGCAGAGTTCCTTGCAAGGGAGGTTCGATGGGCAATCGATGGTCTCGGAACGGATGAGAACACGTTAACAGATGTAATCTTCGCTCATTCGAGCGTACATACTTTGTCATAATTAAAAACTTATCATTTTATTTGTTTCTCTATCTAATGCCTTGATTTTTTTTCTTAGGTTTTTTGTTGCCTCGACCGAGAGGTAGTCGCTTACAGTGACATTGACGAAGCATATACCCGATTGTATCCGGGAGATCGTCTTTCTTTCGATGTTGTGACAGAGGAGTCAGGCGCTAATCGTAATTTGTTACAGAGACTCATGGTATTATGACATCTTCTATTAATCCTTCTACTTCTACCCACACAGCATAATTGTCTGTTGAAATCCTTAGCAAAAGTATTCAATTTCATTTCTGTTTTATGCACAGCATAATCGACATACAGGGACGAATGACGAAAATGCCAAAGTGGTTGCATCTAAATATTTTAAAAAAAGTATTCTTCATCATGTCAATAACATCAATTATTTTATGGATCTTTAATCAAATCAGCATAAAAATAATTTGGAATTTTCTTACCCATTTCTTCCTACTAGAATATACTGGAGAGTTACTGGGAATGGAAAGAAAGTTCAGCGAATTTTTTGGCCTCAGCTCCTTCGACGAGATTAATCGGACTGCCAACTATTATAAGGAGTTACATCATGGTAAAACCACACTAAACTTTTATTTGGACGAAGTCACCTCATACTCTTCCTACTGGTTTCTATCACCCAATTATTTGAGCCTCCTAGTTGGAAACTTACATGAACGGATAATGGCAATCAGTGAGTTATTCTTAATAAAATATACATACATAAATTGACATATTATCATGCCTTAGTTTCCTAAAAATATTAAACCTAGTGTTAATACAGCTTAAATCATTATTTTTTTCAGTTAATTACTCGACTGATAAAACTGGCTACTTTGAGGATCTAATTGTAAATGCGCTCAAGAAAGAAGACTACAGACGAATTACAAGAGCAATTGTGCTCCAGGCTGATGACGGCCTGGAATTAGTTAAAGAACGATACCTTCAAAATCACGGGGGTAGCCAGACCCTAGTTACTTTTGCACATGACAAATTTCTCCATGCACGTACATTTGGATACGGTATTGGCAGCTATAGTTTGCGTATGCTTCTCAAAATTTTGTGTGGCAACATAAATCCGGAACGAGATTTAGATTTGGTTAGCCGCTGGGATAAAACCAAGAAGTGTGCAGAAGACGATATTAACTGTGGGTTTAGTGAAATGTGTTACGAACCACCCAGTAATTACGTAATAGCATAATTTGTTTGATGAATATGAAACTACATATGAATATGATACAATATAAGATATAAAAATAAAAAGGCAACTTAGTTATTTGACAACTCTTCAGTTTTTCTGAACGTTTCTTTTTACTTCACACTTTTGCATTGGACAATATATGTAATCGTAAAAGTAATCGAATAATATGGTGGTAATACTAGTTAAATAACAATATAGAAATGTTGTGTATATAGCGGTCGCTGGTGTAGTTAGCCTGTGGTATTCGCTTTGTTTGTTTGTTTTTTTGTAAGAATATTAGAAGGCGGAGGCGCTGTGATCATCAACTTCTTCCCATTCATTAAACATATAATTACTATTAATCATAATATACTCATAAAATCATATTGATATTTATTTTTATAACTCTCGCTCTCTCTTTCTCTCTCCGCGCATCATCCTCTCAATTTTCTTCGACACTCAAAAGTCAAAAGTCAAAAGTGTTATCTCACTCAAGCATACAAGCACATAAAATGAAGGTGACATTTGATGGCATTTCAATTTTTGATGTAGGAGGACGCACGCTCAGTTCATCAGCATTAATCATCACATCTTTACCATCAACTACAATTGACAATGATGGCGAAATGAATAAAAACTTTTGGTAGAGAGACAGAGAGCAACCAAACCACTCAACTCACTCACACCGAAGAAGAAAAAAATGTGGATATATAATGTAAATGTAATGCACATACACATATAGACAGAAAAAGGACGAAAAAACAATGACGTTTCATTTTTAATGCACTTTCCTTATATCTTTTGACTAAACCTTATTAAATTTAAATCATTTTTCTAATTTAAAAGGCAGCGATTAATTTTCAAGTTAATTTTACGCAAAATCTTTTTTGAAAGATTCATCATAAACATTATAAATATGATATTCAATATGAATATTCATCGTAGTTGATCCTTTTGAAGCTTTAGAACTGTTCTTTATTGTTGTAGGCAGCAATCATTGTTGGCGTTCCATAATTTTATTTTGGCTTGGGATTTCCGCCTCTGTATCTGTATCCAATGTCTATTTGTCCATTGTCGCGGACGTCGTCGTGGTTGCTTGGTCCGCGATTCCACATTAAATTTTTGAAATTTACTTCAGTCATTGCCAATAATCAATTCCACAAAGCCCAAAATCCATTTAGAAACACACAGGAAGTGCTGACAAGTCGCACACACGAGCGAGTGTTGCTGACACTTTTCGCCGTATCTAAGTTCATTCCGTATATATGTATATATTTGTATATATATTTTCTGTATATACTGGTTAGGCAGGCAGGCAGGCAGACATGATAATCATCCAGATAGAAAATATTGGCGAAGAGAAAGCAGAAGAGAAAGAGAGTTGATTGGCGATTCCGACGAGCGAGGTCAAGTTGTTGCTCTCCTTTCTGAATTATTTTGGAGTGTTCCTTCTTCTTCAATTATGTTAGACATTCCTGTATCTATTTATATATATATATATGTGTATGTGTGTGTATTTTTAATTAATTAATTTTTTATTTGGATAATTTGCTGATGACTCGGATCAGGGCACCGTTCTCATCTCTTAGTTTCTGATTTTCACTACGCAAATGTCGAATCTCCTGTGAAATATAAAACAAAAATGGGAAACAATTAGTTGTACTCCACCATAATAATTATTCCTGACCATTTTGTACACTCTAAAAATAACACATATAATTCCTATGAAAAATTCAAACAAATTCACAAAAAATGCATGCCATCCTCATATATATATATATGCCTTTATGGTGCGTAAGACATACGCATGGTTACTATTAGGAAGTAGATATATAACATTGTCAATTGTGATGTGATTCAAAAAAAACTCCAAACTCAGAACGAGTCAAAACGATGGAATTAAAGCAGATACGATTAGTGGGAAGACAACACGTAATCAAGTAGAAACAGAAACAAGAGAAGAAAAGTTAAGTTCAGGAGTAAAATGTAACGCAACGGGATGAAAAGAAAATAAATGGTGAGATAGATACCTCCACTCAGCAGAGGAGAGCATCAACAAATAGATCCCCCAAACGGTACAGCAGCTCTTGAACACTTTCTTTCTTTCTTTTTAAAAGTCACATGCATTTTTTTCTCTATTTTTTACGTTAAAGTTTAGGAAGAATAAAACACTGTTCTTACTAACACCTAGAAAAATTGGGTGCCTTTTTTACAACCAACATCACATACGTATCCTCCCCCTACACATACTATAATTTCACATAAATATTTACATTTAAAGTAGCCTACCTAAAAAACAAAACAAGTCTGTATTGCTGTGTCGTGTTCTTTATCAGAATAAAGGAAAAGATTGAGATATAGTGAGAGAAACAGAAAAAAATCATTATTGAGAATTGAGAGAGTAAAAGTAAACAGTACGAAAAGACTTTTTCATTTTTAGATCTTTCCTTGTGTGTTTTATATGGGACAACAAAAAAAACAATTGAAGATGACTAAAATTATGGATAAAATCATGGTGAGTTCACAGTCCCCATTGTTGCGCCGCTCCCCCCGTTTGCCGTGCTGGTGATGGATGATGATGGAGACGGAGGAGGGGTGACTGCACCTCCACCTCCGTTACTATTATTACTAGCACCGGTCAGTTTGGATACGACTCTTGTCAGAGCTCGATTCTCCGCCTTCAACTTTTCACTGTCCAACTTCAACCTTTGCATTTGCTGCTCTCCCCACAAACCAAATGAAATAGATCAGTAAAGTCACCCCCAACTTTTTAAGTAATTAATTGTGTCATTTGTGTCTTCAGACCAAAAAAGTATGACAATTTTTCGTGAGAGAAAAGAGGAAAGTACAAAAGTTAGTAGAGAGTAGAAATACTTATGAGGAAATGAAGAGGGGCTAGAGTGTTGAGTTGAGAGCTACTTATATACATTTAATTACTTAAGATTATGATGAGACACACATTATGCACGTGGAGGGTTGTTACAATTATTATGCAGATTGAAGATATAAATATTTCCATACCATTAAATTGTATAAAAAAATCTAAAAAAATTACCTTCAGTTCTTCCTCCATTTCAGACAGTTTTCGTTCCAGTGCTCGCTTTTCCAGCTTTTCCGACTCATCTGATGTAATGCGTGGCGTCTGTTCAACAACATAAAACAATTAACCATTTTTTTCAAGTTTTTAAAAGATGTAGGTACAGTATATTTGTTACTACTTACCATGGAGAGCTTATCTAGTTTCAATTTCAGCTCATTAATGTCCTCTTCTGCTCGGGACAGTTTTGACTTGAGTAATTGATTCTCTTTTAAAACCTCCTCGTAAAGCTTTTTTTTGGGAAGAAATATTGAATATCACATATTTATCATTTATACAAAAAAGATCCCCGAATTATTCCAAATTTTCTTCATTTTTTTTACAATTACCTTCTTGTAATTGATACGTTGAGTGACCCCATTTTCACTCCTGGAGGATTCAGGACCTTGCTCGACATCGGACGCCTCCCTTCCAATCTGCAAATAAGGTATGAGTCATTGTTAATTATTTATATTGCCATAGTCACACATATATTAGTGGGGAATGTTGTGAATCATAAATACATTCAGCGTACGATGTAGAAAAGCATTATCAGTATTTTTCAGTAGTGGATTTTAGCTCTTGATGTGTATTTGAAATGGGTAAAAAGCAAGTGCGCAGTTATGTTAGGAGAGGAAGAAGCTTGTTATGTGATAATTGTCAATTTTTTTTGCTTTAATTCGAATGAAAATGAATGAAGAATGGAATAAAATGTTAATATCTATATTTCTATCAACGACGAGGGTATAAATACACCTCTTACGCAGTCAGAATAATCATCATAATCATCTTCATACTCGTCATCATCCTCTTCTTCATCATCTTCCTCATCCCCACCAATGTCATTGGGCTCTTCGTAATCACTACTAGACAAACCCGCCACACTACTCCCTTTACTATCATACAACTGGCGGTATTGTCCCCCTTTGATGACAGTCCCAGGACTATTCCCACTAGAGTTTGAGAGAAGTGACGGAGTGCTCCCAGCAATGGATACCACCAACGAGCTCAAGCTAGAACTCAATCTTTTTCGCAAACTAAGCAAATTAGACTTTGTATTCTTGAAGCGATCCTGTGCCGCCTGCTGTTGCGCCGCCGAAGCCGCTTGTTGTTGTTGAGACTGTGTGCTCCCAGTACTTGACGTGCTTCCTCGTCTCCCTCTCGTTGATGAAGGAACAACATTAGACAAATCGAAATGGAAACGTCTTCCTGAAGCAGAGGAGGAGGATGATGCCGTGGTATTAGGAGTGGAAGCGGAACCCCTTTTGCTACTATTGGAGTCTGCAGAAGCGCCACTACCGCTGGAGCTCATCATGATCACAGTAGGAACATGGGAGGAAGGTTGATGATACTGATGATGATGGGAAGAGGAGGACCCACTTCCAGTACCTCCCCCACCCCCACCACTACTGGTTGGGGCGAAGGTCAAATTCATCGAATGTCTTTGTGCCACCCCAGTTTCCGGACTTGGAGCTCTCCTTCTCCCATAGCGGGAAGTTATGTCGTACAAAGATGAGGGTCTGGAAGCCGAAGAGGATCTTTGGTGATGCATATGATGATGTTGGGGCGCGTGGTATTGGTGATGCATAGACATTCCTGACATGGAATCAGCTCTGGATCTACCTTCCAAGCCGCCTGAAGAGCCCATCACTGGAGCTAACGTGTAGTGACCAAGAATGTAACCTCCACCAGAAGAAGAAGCAGCCGACGAGCTTGGACCACGATGCCCATGACCTCCCATCCCAACTGATTGAGTACTCATTGAGCTTGTATACAAGCCATGGGATTTTGGTATGGATGAATTTGCATTGGAAGATGTTGAAGGTGAAGCTCGACTTCCGCTTCCACTACTTCTCGACTTGGACGCGTAAGATCGTGGAAGAGATGAGAAGATGGAAATGAATGGAGAGGAAGATGAAGACGACTTGCTGGCTGACGAGCCACTATTTAAAGTGTAATCATAGTAATCACCATATCCAGTAGTGCTCCCACTCCCACCACTATAATTTCCAGCACCCCCTCCATAAGAACTACTTCCATATGACGGCATGATTGGTATTGAAGATGAAGAGTAGTAACCACTAGACCCACCAGAGTTGCTTCTTGCAGTTCTCCCAGAATTACTTCTGGACAACCCACTACCACCACCACTACTGGAGCCACCTCCACTTGTGTTGTAGTAAGACATTGTAAAAGTGTTAGTGCAAAAACTTTTCTCCTTGAAAAAATGTCAACTCTCAACTAAAAAAAGCAGCTAGCGACTAAAAAACAGGATATCACAGCAGGAGAAGCAAAAAAAGTGAAAAATGACTATGAAATGACAATTATTGACGAAAATAGTGAAGACAAACTGCAACTAAATATATAAATATGATGAGAAAGTGCACACTCTAGCTAAGCTACATGTCCATCATGTTTCTTCCTCATCACTCATCAGTGGCAGGAGGAGAAGGAGCCAGTCTCTCAGAGTCAGTCTCACACATGCATATTGCATGACACATAATTAAAATGAACATTGAACCAGCAAAGAGGAGGAAGGGGAGCGAGACGAAACGGTGGTGGTGGTATTGTGGTATATTATTGTCTTAAATTTGAGTGTGATGAGACGAGTTGAGAGAAGAGAGGTGTCAAGCAGGTCCAATGCACTTGATGATGAGGATGACGGCATCACAAGTGATCTTGGTTACACGCTCCCACCAAACCCTTACTCTGCTGCTAAACGAGACCCGAGGAGTCTCATCACTATTAGCTGGCATTTTGCCACCCTTTCTCTTCCTAATAATCACAATAGCACACCTCACCTTTTATTACCCAAACCCGACGCAATTATATTGTCTCCTATTTCCCCCTATTCAAACCCCAACCACCAAAAAGTCAATACGCCCACGACGATCCGATAATGACACTAATACTGTAGAAACCAAGCTCGGGAATAAATAAATATTTTGGATTTTTTTTTAGAAAAGTGTAATTTTTCAATGAACTAGACGAACTGACGACGATGTCAAATTGGGGAAAATGGACATTAGCTTTGAACTCAAGAAGCAGTCAGAGAGACTAAACTTTGAGAGAGAAGAAGAATCTTGTTAAGAAAAAAAACATTGCTAATCCAACGCCCTAGTCACGGTGCACTGCCTATTGTACCATTAGAAAAAGGGTGAGTAAAAAGTACACATAACACAACAAAAATATCTACCTATACGACACAACGCACGACGGCACCGTTTCTCAACGTGCAGAGGTGATAAGTGATCATGATCATATGTACACATACACACACGCCAAGCCAACTCTTCAATTTTTTTCGAACACAAAATACAAGCCATTATCCACGTTTGATATTGTAGTGTGTCTTATTCTCTTCCGACCATGATGCTCATGAATGCAATGCTTTCAGAGCCCAAAACACCGAAAATAGATTTTAGTAGAGTTGACGCGAGTTGTGAAGCATACATAATAGTTTCTAGTTTGAATGTTGAAGAAGGTATAGGAACCTTATATACATTTATATAGCCAAGCTTTTTACTATACTTGTCCCCTCCTGTGCCGCAACGCAACGCAGTGAAATCCATTCGTCTTGGGATTAGCTTTTGTAATTGAGACGTGGAGTGGAGGAGAGAACTGCCAAATAGACGCTACTTTTCTACCACTACTTTTACCGTGTTCTGCATAATTTTTTTTTGAAGCACGGAAAAAAAGGTAAACAGAATTACCATTTGGTTTGAATGTTGAATTGGATTGGTGTCGGCTCTCGGGAAACAAGAACAGACGCTCAGCGACACGAAAAAAGAGGATGCGATTCTTGCATACATAATAATCATAGTCATGATAACTTACATTCTACTTTTTTCAGTAGTAAGTTGTGCAGTGAGGAAATTAGGCGAGAGATATATGCATGTATTCCTGAGAGATAAGGAAAAGAGGAGAGTGAGACTGGTGAAAGAAAACAGACAGAGACGACACAGCCACCCCTTTGCTCTCCTGCTTCTTCCTCTTGTATATAAAGAAAAGAAGGGGATTTCGAACAAAAATAAATATCATGCTCATGATAGGATTACAAATGGCCAAAAAAGAATCAGAACAAGAGCAAGGTTTACATGCTATATAGCTACTCATCTTATAACGCTTTTTACAATTCACTTTTCCTGAAAAGAACCTTGCTTACTCAACTATCATCATCATTACTCATTCCGACTTTTCTTGAGGATAATGTGAGATGATGTACCTACAGTAAAAATAGGAGTTGAAGTTGAATTTTTTGGTCTGTAGTCTGTAGTAAAAGCTGATATATATGCTCTATGATCAAATCTTAGTCTTGCCCTTCTTTTCATTCAAATTTCAAAAAACGCACATTTGTAACTTCCGTGATAAAGCAAAAGTCGACGTGATGAGATATGTGGTGCGAGGATAATGTGAAGGATATGATATGTCGTTACAAATCCAGATGGCCATTTCATTTGATTTTAAAACTTTAAAACTTTTTCGTTTACATGCAAAGTTGAAAGTTGTGGATTCATAAACATTAGTGGATGACTCATATATGGTAATATCCACTCACAAGAAGCTTAAGATAGTTTGCACTCCAATCCGTCTCGATTGCGGATGATGATGTTCCACTATGCCCGAGGTTTTATCACCTATGTATTTACATGTTACTCTGTTTATCTCTGTAGGAAAAAGGTAAAAGGATAACGTCAAAGACACATACAGACGTGACCCTAGCCTTTTTTACCCATCTGATGGAAACTTTTAGGCTGAGACTCCTATCCCCAAAAAGTTTCAAATTTCACCTATAAACTATCCGTATTTGACGTATACCTACGTCTCGAATTGACCATGCTCTGCTTAGAATAGCATTAGAAAAGCAAAGTCTTATGGTACTTACATAAACAAGAGAAAGTATGGGGTGCAGAGATTTATGTATGTATTATTATGTGTATTCCAAAACTAAGAGCTCCTTTACATTCGAGTTAGTGGAAAAACCATGTGTGGAGGCGCAGTTTTTGGAAGTGTGACATAGATAAAATATATTAATGAAAAAGCATTTCAAGGAAAAGAGGAGAGAGGACAGCTAGAAGGTTAAGCGAATAATTTTCTCTATGAAAAAAATGATAAAAGAAATTATAAAAATAATAATGATTGGGAGTGTGAGCTCACCTCACTATCACTGGGAACATTGTCCTGTCGCTCCGGATAAGTACCCTGTATGTATACACATTGTACACAGACAGATACACAAGTAGGATCAATAAATTAGTCATTTTGTAACAACTCTACATTACAACATTTATCCAACATTATTAAATTTTGCTCTAACGGTTCGAGAAGTAGATATGCATGCAAGTTATTCACAATTTTTTTTAGAATACAACTGCATTGCGTGGGTACTCAACAACTTGAGGCTGAGGAGATGGATGAGCTTTAAGGTCGTATATGATTACTAATGTATAAAAAAAGGCATGCAATTGAAAATCTGAATAAAGATAACTCACGTCAGTGTTGAACTGAACAACGCCAGTGGATCTTCTTTTGGTCTTTTTCTTCCTGAGAATGGCTCCTTGTGCTCCACCCGAGTTTTTGACATCCCGTTCCTCATCCTGTTGCTGTGGTCCAGCCGCGCTTGTACCAGATTCTTCTCCGGGAGGCAACGGAGGTTTTCCCTGAGGGGCAGAGGGAGCTTGTTGAGACTGGAGCTGTGTTGGGTCCACCACCATGCCCTTCCCTAGTTTGGAGCGGAGGGCAGGATTTCGTTGTGCGAGTCCGTAAGGGATCTCTGTGTGGTAGGCCGCGGCTGAACGTGAGGCAGGGACGGGTGGAGAGCCCGTGCCTCGAGTGTCCTCAAGAGAGAACTTACTCCGGTCTTGCTCATCCACGCGAAGTCTCCAAGAGGGTCGCCGCTCCACGCTCATGTCCTCCTGTTCTTTGCGGGATGAAGACGATGACACAGGTACTGAGTTTGTGGTGCCACTACCACTTGCATTGCTAACACCAGATTGACTGTTTTTCACGTACTGCTCTGCAGACCTTCAAACAAAATAGATAGCAACGTAAGCAAATATTGTTCGATTTTTATAATGTATTATCTTCCCCTCATGATATAAAAATAAGGATGCTTACTTGAGTTCTTCAAGAGTAACGCCCTGCGTGGAACGCCTTGTCTCTCGTACTCTCTTAGCGTGGGCCTTTCTCTGAGTTTCCGACTCCTCATCCCGTGTCGGCGGCACGAAAGACCTGAGAGAAATCATCAAATGTTAGAATTCACATGGTGAAAATCAAAATTATTCAAGTACTACAAATTCCAACTCCAAATTCCAAGCAACAGCAACATCTCCAAACAATCAATTCAACTTAACTCAACTCTGTTAGTACTTAAATCACTCTCTCAACAACAATTTATTAGGCACATTCCAGTTAGAAAAGGGGCTAAAAGGTTTCTTTTCTGTATCCAGTAACATTGTACGTTTGTGTAGGCAAGTGAAATAATATTGGTTAGGGGCAAAAACCACTCTTCTAAATGTACTACTACTGAAACTACTAAACTCCACTTTCTTTTCTGGAGTTTTGAGCTAATCATGATTGAAAATAGTTTAAATAAATAAATGTGATAACTCTCGTCAAATGAGCAAACAACAATTCCAATCACAATATATTTGAAAAGTGGGACGCACTTGAAGAAATTTTTGAATTTTGTGACAGCACCACTTTGCTTGCTACTATTACTATTGGCTGGTTGATGGAGGCTGAGATTGCTGCTGGAATTGGTGAACAAGAGGGAGGAGGATGGTTGTCCCCCATTTGTCCCAACAACGTCCACCCCACTACAACATTAGTACCATAATTAACTTGATTTAACACTCTCCATGTAATAAGAAAACATGGAGCCTTTTGGTCATAACTTATAACGTTTTGCTACAACCTTTTATGCTGACCTACGGTCGCTATATCCCTTTTTCGAGGAGGGTAATATGAGACTTATTATGTAAAACTACAAGTGATTCTAAATTTGGGCGACATACCTTCGTGTTTGTTTCGTTTCGGAATAGTTGGGAGGAATATTCGAGGTGGTGTTGGTGGGTGTAGTGACGGTTGCGGTGGAAGATGAAGAAGGGCGACTGGATGGGTTCGGCGAGCCCGAGGTGTTAGGCCGAAGGGATCTGTTCGTCTCAATTTCTTTCCTGCGTGCATCAAACGATAACAATCAGACATACAGACATTTACGTAGCATACAAAAAAGCTCTCTCTCTCTCTCTGCACACAAACATTTTCATTATACATTCTCAGTCTTTACGGAAAACCACACACCAAAAGCGAAAAATGTTATGTTACAAATTGATTAATGTTTTTTAGTTAAATTAGCTTGTGGTGAATGGAGTACCTTCGGAGGACAACCACGGTCTTCATGTCATCCTCCTCCTGCTCACTGCCAGGAGTGGTGCTCGGCTCAGGATGGAGTTGTTGGGAAGACGCGCTACTTATAATTCTACTATTGGGCTCAGTACTAGTGTTAACATTATTTTTGTTCAGACTGTTACTGGTTGTGACGGCGGGTGTGGTGGGGTGAGAGGTCGGGTTAGTAAGCGGTGGAATGGATGATGATGATGTCGCCGATGAAGGGACACGCTCGTTGGTCCCACTCCGAACTTGCCGACTTGTACTAATTCCGATTGATGCAATACTAGGTGGTGGTGGGGGTTCAGGGCAAGGGTTAAGTCTTGTACTTGAGGTGGTGTTGGTGGCGGCGGGGGCAGTAGCTTCACTACTACTTGAGCTTCCAACAGATCTCCCCGGGCCAGCCGGTGGAGCGGGAGTTGGCGCCCATATCGAGGCAATTGACTCATCAATCGCATTGGAGAAAGCGGCTGACGCTTCCTCCATTGCTTTAATGCGGTTCCGGGCATCTCTCAGTCTTGAATAAAATCTGGAGAGTTATTCGAGTTAATTCACAGCAATTGTTAAAAAAGTTAAGATTTTTTATAATTATTTGTTTAAAACAAAAATTAAGACTGTTTTAGTTTTCATATTAAGTTAGGTTCTCTCTTATGGAGATGTAACTCCATAAGGTTTAATTTGTTTTTAAATAAAAAGATGTTAACCAAATGAACACAAAACGTTTAGTCTGATCGACTCCACAAAACCAAACCAAAAAAAATGAGGTGATTATTAGCAACAAAGAAAATAGTTTTTACTTACTTCGCGTCAGATTCAAAACTGTACGCTCTACGAAGACTGGAGTCTCCTGCCATAGCGTCACCCCTAGGCCTCCTCAGCCTTTCATTATTCCCTTTGCTAGCAGTTGTCTCCTCTCCAGCTGTACCACCTGCTCCTGCGGCTACTCGCCAATCAATACAATAAATTTGTTCATTACAATCAGACAACAACAAAACCTGATGAATATAAAAAGATGAAAAGAAATTTAATGCGTGTCTATATAAACTTATATAGACCCACACAAAAGGAAATATGAGAGTAAAGGAAACAACCAAGTATTTTTCTACAATTTCCAAACTTGAGCAAACAGAATTAAAAGTAGGCACAGCAAACAAACATGCTCTCTCTCTAAAAAAACATGCATAAAACAAGGTCAATTAAGTATTTATGAGATTTTCCTCGTGTGTTCGTACTATATTATGCGTACGTGGCTCAACATACTAATCACAAACGAGAGGGTTTTAGTGAGCCTCTAAAATTTATGCTGAGCAAAGCCGAAAAAGCACTATGTGTACATATTTTTAATAGAGTAATTAGCCTGTCTCACTGAATTAATGAATTACAATAAATATTAGCCTTGCTCAGCAGTAGTAAAATTGAGTCGTATGATCAATTCATAAAAAAAGCTTGCAAAAGTAGCGCATGTTTATTTAGGTATGGTATATAAATATATATAGAGTGTGATTGTGACGTGAGAACTAATAGTTGAAAAGATGTAGCGTCACCAGAAGAAACCGGAGTGTGTAGTCAACATCATTCAACTTACGCGACGAAGTGGAGGAGGTGGCAGGTGAGGTTGAGGTGGAAGATGTTGCGGTAGTTGTTCGGGTTCTTAGAGAGCCACCACGTCGCCAAGAATGACCCGTAGTGTCCGTGTCAGCAGCGGTATGCGACTCAGCCACCAATTTGGTAAAGGACTCGACAGACGGGACCACCGCTGATATTGATGGTGTGCCGCCGCCACCACCTCGTTTTGACTCAGCAATTTGACCACTTGTCTCACTACTACTACTACTATTACTTGTCGTCGTCGATGAAGCTGTGGGAGGTGATGTTTGTGGTGTGCAGAGAGGGGAAGCACGGAGAAAAAACAAAACAAAACAGAGTTGCACAAAAAACGCTTAAAAATAGGCATGCATGCGAACGCACACAGTATAAAAAAAATGAGAATGGTAAATGGTAGTTATGTGTAGCATGCAATAATTTGGTAATAATATTATGTAAGAGCGTTATAAGGAAGACGTGATTACGGGGTTGATTAATTGAAGCACTTGATGAACTCGTTGTGACTACGACGGGCGGCAGGCTACTGGTAGTAGGGCTACCACCACCACCGCCACCGGTGGGCAAAGGAGAGGTGGAGTGGACAAAAGAGATCGGTTCAGGAGCCATGGGATCGGTGGTGGATGTGGACGGCAACTCACTCACGGTGTCTTCAGCCTCGTCAACGTCAACCACGTCCACCAACTGCTCCTCCTCCTCCTCAACATCCTCGTCTTGAGGGAGAAGAGGCTCATCATCTATTGGTGATTGTTGTTAGGAGGTTATACAACAAGCATCGACCCAAAACCACACAAAAACATAGAGATTACACCGTTAATACGTTTTTTTCATTTGTTGTCATGTCATTATCAACAAAAACATGAAAAGCAAAATTAGAAATACAACACAACATTGAAATATTTCATAAAAATTATCATAATTATAATTTTCAGAAGTAAACAAGTATTTTTTAGCTGGATCACAAGCCGCTGTTGAATAAAGAATGGACGGGTCAACGATCAACGAGCAGAGTAGTTAACAGAAAACCAGCTCAAGAATATACCTGAAATGGAATTGGAGAGATTGGAAGAAGGCTTGTCTTGGCTAAGTTGACTGGTAACGATTGTCACATCGTCATCTGGAGTAGGTCTCGGGACAGGCTTTTTCTTCGGTGGCACGGTGACTGCATTGTTGTTGTTATTATTCAAATTGTTAAGATTCTGCTTTCCAACATTGTGAGTGTCAATGTTTTTGTTGACGTCGTGCCTCTTCTTCCATTCCTCCAACAAAGGCACCACGCTACTATCCGCTATGTCCAATGCAGTCTGATCCTGTTTCATAATTTGAACCAATTAACTTGGTCTCCTTCACTCGTTTCGATATTATGTCTCATTATCAAAACAGCTTTGCTTTCTTCTAAATCTTACGCAATTATTACGAAGGCTCATATCACACATATGTTCTAAGAGCACTTCGCAAGCCTCCTTTTGACCCCAGTGGGCAGCCGCGTGGAGTGGAGTCCACCCGTCAAAATCCTGAGAATTCATGTTAGCTCCTGCTTTTATCAACAGACTGTAAAATTAATTTAAAACAAATATATTTAATAAACGAAACTGCAAAATTTTCAAACACTTTTAGTTTAAAATTAAATATAAAAGATAAGTTATCGATTAGGTATTAACTTACTCCAAAACTTTGATGTAGCCCTTGCAAGCCGCGACATGCATGGCAGTGGCACCAGTGACGGGATGAGGTTTTTCATCAACAGCTCCATTGGCCAGCCATCGTTTAGCATCATCCATCATCTTGACCTCTTCCCCTCGTCGCGCATCCTTCAAGTCTATCCCTTTCCCGTTAATCTCTTGAATGAATAGCTCCCGAATCTCATCACTCTTGCAAATATCCAGGGGGATACTGCAGTCATTGTTGAGGGCAACCACGTTAGCCCCATGCTCCATCAACAATCTACAGAATGGGATAAAAAAGGAGTTATAAGTCATGACGCTATAAACTCCACGTGCCAACCATTATGACATAAAGATGAGGAAAGTAATAAAACAATATTTTACTTGGCAATAGAGACATAGCAGCATGTGGCAACCGCATGAAGCGGTGTCCACCCTTCGTTGTCACTAATATTAACATCAGCTCCATTCTCAAGGAGAAACTCAACCATATCAAAATTATCCTCGATACATGCCTGCAAAAGTAAAAATATAACAGGATTTTATTAGCATTCCATTCCATTTTTTCTTTATTTCCATTACAATTTACAATACTAAAATTTCTTGGTTCTCTTCAACACGGCTATAAAAAAAGTCATTCTTCTCATCAATAAAATAGTCATTTTCTTCATCATTTGCGAAAAATAAGGATGCATGATGCATCACTAGCAAAAAAAACACACATGTGCATCCAAGATTCGCGATGAGGTCGTTCCTATGCGGTAAAAATATGTGTGCTGGATCGGATTGGAATATCCTTACAAAACTAGTGCTTTCTAATGTAATCTAATCGGCATCGGGAAAAAAATGTGCATCACATTTCGCACTATAGTAAAAGTAGATCCTTGTAAAAGATCGCATATCGCATCGCATTGCTTGCATCGAGAGGAGGATCGTTAATGTAACGTAATAAAAGGGAAATTACAGAAGGGAACTGAGAACTCAGCACAACAGAACATGTGCAAGAGGAGGAAGAAGAGCGAGACAATTTCCGCTTCAAAGCTGACATTCCCGTTTTGTAGTTTGCATCCATCCATCCTCTCTCGAACAAAGAGAAGAGACATGCCGACCACAAAAAAAAGTGAGAATTGGAACTGAGTTGGAAAAGTACAGGGGAAAATGTAGGTATCTAGGTATCTACTGTCTTGCAAGCCATGCCACGCCACGCCGCATTTTCCTCCAACTCTTCTACTCCTTTGCGTGCTCCCATCCCAAACATTTCGTCTTGCGTCTTGGCACAAATACTCCAACCAAAAAATGCAACAGAAACATCAAACAACCACATTTCTTCCTCTTTTTATCTCTATTCCTATACTACTCCTCTATTCTAACTTTCAATTGAAAGTCTCGGCATCTTTTATAGTTTTCTGTCAATCTCACATTTTCTATTTCTCCTGTTTAGCAAAAGCCAATCGTCGTTCATGATGATGTATGAGATGGTTCGTGAAGATATTGCCAATTGGTATGAGGTTAGCATGCACTTCCACCGTTCCACCACCCAAGGAAGCAATATAGAACAAGGCAAAAGTATGTTCATGAGGAGGGGAATTTGTAGATATATGTACATATGTATATAATACTTATTACGCCGAAGAAATGTGGACCACTTTTCAATCCAAGCCGACAACAAGTGAACCAAGACCATGAGGGAAAGAGATAAATAGATGGAAGTTAAGAGTGGATTGGTTTGGAGAGTGCTCATTTAAAAAAAAATATTTGCCAAATTGCTTAAGCTACTTCTGCCTCACTTGCCCAGTCTCAAAGGAGAGACGGAAGCTTTAGGAAAAGTTTGTCATTCAATCACCACACGACCGCATCACATATACATATAGTGTGGCCGTAGTAGGAAGAAGCAAAGAGGAGATCATTTGGTTTCTTCAATGCACAATTTTTAAACCGTGTCTGTCCTCCAACTGAACAACTGGGCTCATTCATCCCCGTGCCATACATGTGCATCTCACCGGAAGGAAACGGCAGACTAGAAAACTACAACAGATGAACACGATTTACTTTTATCCCCTACAGCTTCATATATGTATATGCTTCATGCTACGCTATATGATAACATATCATCACATGGTATAGATAAAAATCCATTTGAATATCATCACTTAATGCATTCCTCACGCATACTCATGCTCACGTCTATCACTTTCTTCTATCGGCATCTAAAAGTAAAAGGATCCGGATACTGATCAAATCTCCAAGTTCAGGATGAAATGAAACGATTCAATGTGTCCACCTTTTACAAATCTTCTACCTTTTTTAAACCAATATTTTGAATCATTTTTATCTCGAATATTGGTTCGTACACCGGAGCTATGTACATTATTAGTATGTTTGTCAGTACAAATGATTATGGACAGGAGCATGATAATGCTTGTCTTGTCACCCAAGATAAATCGATTTTTGGAGGGCAAACAGCTGCTTCTCCTTCCCGAGCAGTTCAAGAGCCTCAACGTAGCTTTCCTTTACAGACAAGAGAGGTTTTGCCTCCGCTTATCAATGAGTTCGATCTTCTCATAACCAGAGCAAATTTTTTAGCCAAAAGGTGCTCTCGCAAGGGAAACTACAAACTAGAAAGAATGGGCAAAAGCCCGTCTCTCTGAGAAACGGAGAGAGAGCTCAAGAAAAGCATAAAATGTCGGTCGGTCGCTACGACAGATAAACCAAAAAAATGCTAATGTTATCCATCCTCTTCTTACTAAACTACACTTTACGTGTAGTAACTTCAAACTTCAGCCCCACATAATTATCATTATGCCATGCTTCTCTTCCATAATCCACAACAAGCTCTCTCTCTCACACACTAGAACACATACCAAAAGCTTATACAACAGCTATTACTGCATTCATTTTCATTCGCAAATAAATAAAAATGCCAACAACTGGCAACCGACAAGTCTAATTTTAGAAGCTTTTCTCCTCTCAATCTCCTCTCTTTTTTTTGCTTTGGTTAGCCCATCAAAACCATGCTTTTAGCAGCAACTGTAGCAAAGTACGACAAGAAGACTGTCTGAAAAAAAGCAATATATCGGTCGTGCTCCCTCAAAATATAAAGCTAAGCGTTTAGATTCCCTTAGAAAAATATTTTATCAAGACAGAGAAAGAGAGAGAGAGAGAGAGGAGGTAGGATATCATAATGATGTGTGCAGAATGATGATAATATAGTGGCGAGCTCTGAGAAAGGGGAAAAACCCTGATAGTAATGCTATTTATTCAATTTGTCAAGCCCTTCCTTTATTTCAGCATTTTCATTCACAAAAACCAGATTCTAAAGTTCATTACTTTTTTCTCAGCTTCTCCTTTTCTCTCTCTTTAGGACGGGATAAAGATGGTGAAAAGTGAAGGATGATGATCATGATGATGAAGATCAAGAGTGACATCATGAGAGGAGGATGATGAGGATATGATGATACACTTTCTTTTTATATACACACAAAAAAAATTTGTGATGGTTGTCAGCAACGGGGGTAATTGCATGGATGCATTACTTTTTACGTTTTTGTAGTATATAAGCGTGCCCTATTCCGTTCTAATGCCGATGTGATATATAGTGGTGATATGTGTGATGATGATGTGTTCAAAAAGTCAAGTGTAAGGAATGAAAATTGTGTGGGTGGGAAAGAGATTTACTAGATTCTTGACTTGATTTCACCTCTCTCACACATGATTTTCACGGAGAGTTTAAAAAAATGTTTCACATTTCACACTCCGTTCACAATAATGATAAAATAGCCGGATTTGTTCGTGGAGCATCGTTACCGTAGTAATAATTGTCATGAATGATAGTAAAAAACAGTATTAAATTGAATTTTCCTTTTTACAAACGACAAAGGAAAAGAAAGAAAGAAACCTTGGGAGGTTTTCGTTACCTGGTGTAGTGCAGTGATCCCATCTTCATCAACAGCATTGATATCATAGCCTTCCCTTATCATACGAGCCACCTGGCCCTTATCATTGGAGGCACATGCCGCTTGGAAAATGCACTTGTCAGCAAATTTGACTCGTTTTGGCCGACTTCTGATCTCTATACTTTCCTTCTCGGTGTCGGAGCCACGCCATCGCTCCAACTGAGCTTTCCTTTTATTGTACGCTAGGAGAGCGGACTCGGACTGCGAGCCACTGCCCAGCGTCATTTTTCATTAACTTTCACCAACTAACTCACTTTTTTATTCACTTGTTTTTTTCTTTTTGTCTTCTCTATTTGAGTTGAGTTAAACGCTCAAAAGTTTTGTCCTATTTTTATTGTATAAACTTAACCTAGTCAAGAGATGATAATGTCGTTAAAATTCCAGTCTTGCAAATGCCTTGATAAAATGCACTCATACATGAACACAAAGAGATATATTCAAGATTGATTGAAAAGGTTGAGTATTTCTTACTGTTCCTTTGCTACACACTCTATTTAGAGGAGTAAAAAGGAATTAGGAGATAATTACATTTTTTTTCAGACAACAAAAAAATTGTTGGTATGCAGTTGCAGGCAGCGTCGGTGTGGCTTTGAAAGAAATGAAGGATTATATCAGCTCTATATATATATCAGCTTGCTGACTTGATACTTGTCCAGAATACGAACACATTCGATTTTATAGTATAAGGCATTTTTACACAGTTTCCTTTTCCTCTCTCTCTCTGTGTTAGTGAGCAGGACGTATACAAATTATATTCGAATTGGAATTAGAAAACAGCTGATGTGATCCGCCTATTGCTTTCTTTGAAAAACAATTTTTTCCTTTCTCGGGGGGATAATATAATTCATTCAGAATTAATATTTAAGGCGGTTAAAATAACCTGAAAGATCAAAAAGTAAAGATAAATTTATCTATTTCGCTGGATACCGATACTTGAAATATTTTTATCAATTGTCAATTGTTGGGAGCTAAGGCCTTACCTTAATATTCAAATTTGCTAACAGTAAGACGGCGAATGACAATTGTCTTAAATTTTAAAAATTGTCAGAACAAAATCGTTGATTTGATATTGAAACCTAAAATTATGGAGATATCCTCCAAATCGTTCCAGGAGTTGGTCTCGATGATATTGATAGAATATTTTACTAGTCTAAATTTATATATTGGCCCGTTTGGTTGCTTAATTTCAATCTCGTTGATGATATTTTTTCTTTCTAAACTGTGTTGGTTGTTGATCCTTTCAATTGCTCATTTGTCATTTGTTTCAAGTTTCGGAAGACACGTTCAGTTCATAAATCATATGTGGTTGGTATGGTGTATGGAGAAAATATCTTTGTCTACTTTTTCTCCAACTTGACACACTCACAAGCTAGTTGCTAGTAGTGTTCAGTTCGGGTATAAAAACAGGGCAACAAAGGCCTCTCACCCAGCTGGCTAACCTTTGTCTTCAATGTTGATGTTTACACTTAATTATCAGCTGATAGAGTTTGTCATTTGCTGTGAACAGTGAAGAACTGAATCTTTTTTATTTGTAAAGGATAAAAACAAAGCTTGAGCTTCGATAGTAAAAGTTTTTAGTAGGTTCACGTTCTTTTTTCTCAAAATAAGTTACATCCGCTGATTTACAGATGAATCGTGGTGGTTGGTAGTGGTAATCATAAATATTAAAAACTGAGAGTTGGCTGTGTCATCACTTTAAAATCAACGTTATAAAATTACGGTTAAGAATTACGTGTTTATAAATAAATTAGTGATTAGTGTGAAGACTTAAATTTACTGGCTATTTTAAGACAATCTCCACGGGATTACGTTGACATGGAGATGGTACTGGTTTCATTCAACTTATTTCTCATTTAGTTGATCGAATTACTGTATCAATTACTGTGTGGAGTGAACTTGTGTGAAAAGGGTGACTTTGTTTTGGGAAATTTCGACGTCGTTCTTGTGGACAAAGAGTGGATTTATGAAGACTATTAAACTGTGAACTGATTACTCTCCTTGCTAGCCTCTTCTTCACCCTCAGTCATTATCGTTTAGTCGCGCGTGTTTCCAGTCTTCCTTTTCACTGAAACCACTGGTGACTGGATCGTCAGAGTCACATGGTAAGAAACTATTCACTTTTTGTAGCTTAAACCAGGTTAATTGTTGTGTAGAAACGAAAAAAATAGTTAAGCTTCAGTGAACAAATTAGAATGTTTTATCCTCATCTCTATTTGTTCCAAATCTTTCAATGTTCAAAATGAAAGCCCTGACGTCCTCGTTAAAATTTTTATGTTACCAAAAATCTTCACTAAAATCACGTTTCTCATTATTATTCATTAAAAGCTTTGGGTAATCTCCTCCGTTTAAAAATTCCGCATTAAAAAAATAGAGGTATATTTATAAATGGAGCGCAACTACAAACTATCACTTTCCACCACCAAACTTCCGTTAAAAATGTTCCGTCTCCAGTTTTTGTTGTGTATATTATTTGTGTTTGTTGCTCATTCAATTTTTATTATGGGGGCACAGAACCAAATTTCTCCTCTCCAATCCTAACTGCGCTATTGGGTGCACTCATTTCAATTACAAGTTGAACATTTTTTTAATATGATTATGACGACGGTGATGATAATCCGATACTAATGGTTTTGATGACCACAAAAAAATAATATTAAATATGCGTAAGTATCTATTTAAAAAAGGACTCTCTCAGCAGCTTTTCTCCCGTCCTCGTCGTCTGCCTGAGCTGCATGGTTGCTCCCATATTATTTGCCCATTCCCATTTTCTATTTTTCTTCTACAAATTCAATCTCCTCTTCTTCTTCTCTCCTAACCAAAAAACCAAGTTGACTTTAGCAAAAAGAAGAAGAGAGAGAAGAAAAAAAGAGATTCTTAGATTCTTACCTTTATACCTATACACCTTTTTTCTATGTGGATTGGAATCAAAGGATATATTATATTAGGAAGAAAGAGAGAGAGAGAGGTGCTCATTTGATCAGGAATCAACAAACATAGGATAGGCAAGCCAAAATATAGGAGAGGACACACTAAAATTATTATAGTTGTTAAGAGAGAGAGAGAGAGGATGATATTATGATGCTGTATGCCATTTCACACACATAAGCATAGACATACATGTAGTGTGTGTGTAGCATTTGCATTAGGAGCAGCTACAATGGTCGGATTTGGATTGTAGATCCGAAGTAAGTAAGTACCAAGCCAAAATGAAGACTAAAGAAATATCCAACATCCAACGTTACATTATTGGATCGCACTGAATTGTAAGACTTTTCTCAAAAAAGAAGTTGGTTCATATAATATCATCCTCATCATCATCATCATCCATTCGTCTTTTGACTTGACTCGACTTGACTTGACTTGTGGAATGGGATACATGGGAATCATGAATGTGAGCAAGAGGAGTTTTTGTATGAGAGACAACGACTCACTAGTTACCATTAGGATTACACACTGCTGCACTACTACTGCATCTGTTGCTTTCTTCAGCCTTTTTTAAGTTGCCCTGACTCTCTGACTAAATGCAAAAAAAAGTATGTGTAGCAAGCAACAACATCATCAATGCATATTGCATTCATAAATAATATAAAAAAAGAAGGCAAGTATTCACACAGATGTACAAAAATATCATTGCTGCCATGCCATCCTATGGTATGAGCTAACTAGCTTGTGATCATTGTTACCATAATATTGTTACCATGGACGGGATGGGGCAAAAAGCTGTAAGATTAAGATTATTTTAAACGCTAAATACAGAGCAAATTGGAATCGGCACGACCAAAATCCATAATATGTTCAGAATGGGATAAAATAGTTGGAAAAGTTAGGGAACGGGTGTATCAAGGTGCATATTTCTTTAATGTTTCCCAGTTGAGAAAAAAAATATCATAAAATTTTATGTTTCCAGGTTTAGGATAAAAAAGTATGTGCTTTACTAAACTGCCTATAATTTGGCCGTCTGTTAAATTTTATTATTTCTCAAAGTTTGAGTCTTGGTCGCAGTTTTTTAGGGACAACAGAGAGTGGTATTTTTATGCCAATAAAAAATGCTTAATGTCCCAGCTGACAAACCAATAAAAACGTCATTTTTCTCATATTATCTCTTTAATTCTTAACATATGACAGTAATTTTAGGTACTTTTTTGAGAAGTGCGATATGTCCCCATATGATACATTGACGTCAATATTCCAAAGTCCAAATTAGAGTCAGACGGACAGACATAAAATGACTCAATGTAACAGATGGTAGAAACTGATTTAGAGTCTCTCACATGGCTAAATTGATGTGTATGCAAAAAGGATGGAATGGTTCTTTCATACCACACATCCACATCAGTTTGTACTAACAAAGCCAAGCCACTACTTGCTACTATTATGGTCATTGTATCTTTTTAAAAAATAGCATGCTTCGTTGAGTAGAAATGGCATACATGATTAAGTACATAGTGAAACTTTATAGTTGAAAAAGCGCTGCACATGTTATTATTATTATTACCTATGTATTTCTTGAGTATGAAGTGTTTTCTCATTCTTATACACACACACATCAAGACATCAACAAAAATGTGTGCAATGAAGCACTTACTTCTCTACCTTCAAACAAGACACAACACAAGCCCTCTCCTCTTCCTTTTGCTTTCGCATCTCTCTTTCTCTCTCTCTCTCTCTTTCATCTTTCTGCCTATTTACGTCTGCATTTTATCAAAATCGCATCCAATCCATCCAGTCTTCACCCTCCTCAAAGAATGAAATTTTTTAGTAGCATTAACATAATATCAGCCTCATCATCATCACCACCATATCACCATCATTGGTGACCACAACATTGCGACCACCAAGAAAAATAGCGATATTCTTTTTTGATATGCAATAACATAGCGTCTTTTTAAACGACGAACTTTATGACTCAGATTCTCGCATAGAAAATATAGCACCAATCGTGGATCGTGGAGTTGGATCACCAAAGAAAAACAAGTGGGGAGCACGTACATATTGTAGCCACTTTTTTTCTATTATGGTCATCAACTTCATATAGCCGATTTTGGTGACTTTTTTTCTCTCTCCTCACTTCTTCCCTTCTAGTTACTAATACGACGACTACTACCACACTCTCCACGCAGATAAATGAGACAAGGAAATGCCGAAGTAGACAAACGCATGTAATGCATTGCCATAGCACTGCCAATTACCACGCTTTAAATACAACTTTTCTTTGAATTTCAATGCCTATAAATGCAAAAATATATACGCGTAGATATACATTTGTATTTATAGATATAAATATATATATACAGATATATACTTGCAGGTAGAATGGCATATTTTTCAGAAAATGCAATTTTCTTGCAAACAAATCAAAATCATGAAGAATTTCATAAGATGTATTCGTATGGCCGAAAAGCTAACAAAAGTATTTATTTTATATGATGATGCCATGCTTTTCTTTCCATGTGTGTCCATTTAGTGCCCACTGACGATGACATATTATATCATGTCATGTCACTCATGTTGACATATGAGTTGGCATATGTGTCATGTTTTGTTTTCAATGTAAAAGGTAGTAAAAGAGGAAGAATAATATACTAACTACAAAATTAAAATGATACGACATAAACCGATTTTTTTCTTTCTTTGAGTTCAATAGTTAAATTGGTCTTTTGTAGAATTTTCTCAATTTATTAAAAAATAGATATTCATTTTTTCTTGTTGCTTTTCTTGTACATTCTATGTAACCCAACGATTTTTTTTGTCTATCAATATATTTTTTTCGTAATTAATTGTAAAACTTATCTTGTTGGTGTCAATTTTTTTCATATCTTGACATTGACATTGAATCATGCTGGATGATGATGCCTCAGGGTAGAGTTCATAAGGAAAAGACGTAGTTTTGTTGAAAGAGTGATAAAAAGTGTAATTAAAAGTTCATTTCTTTGCTCATATATAAAGTAGATTTACAATTATATGTATCTTGTTTTGGTAAAAGTATAAACTATAAATCATGCTTTGAAACATTTTGGACATTAATTAATCCTTCGTTAAAACAAGTTGTTAATTCTGTCGCATCATATATCATATTTATATTATATATTTTTTATCATGCATCGCATCAAGCTGACTTGCTGACTCTTGTTAGATTTTCCATTGATAATAAAATCCCCCCCCCCCCCAAATAAAATCAAAAAAACTGTTTCGTAAACCCCACTTCAGTCCTGATATCCCAAACCCGTTCGTTTCTATAAAACCATCCACCCACAATTGACAATGACTCTCCTCTGCCCCTTCCCATTTCCTTCTAGATAAACATTATTCCATCTCTAAACAGTGGAAATTTGAAATTATCTATTTTTCTTGAATCAAGTAAAGAGCATTATTATGCATATATAAAGTTCGTAAAGATTTTTTAAAAACCCAATCTTTTTTTTTCTGGACGAAGACCAAAGAGTCATAATAATATATAATTATGTGGATAAATTGCATTACATTATGGTAAAGTCTATATGTAAATATATTTATATATATATTATTATGTCCGTTGACAAGAGTAGATTTTTTTGAGGAGAAAGTATTAAATGCGTTGTGTAATGTGGTGTTATTGCTAAATTGCTCTATATTGTAATTAAAATTAATGATAATAGTTAAAATAATTATAATATATATGTATATATATAGATGATGATGATGATTATATAAATCTGAATTACACCTAA
Organism: Orchesella villosa; assembly: GCA_036850725.1. Lineage (NCBI taxonomy): Eukaryota > Metazoa > Arthropoda > Collembola > Entomobryomorpha > Orchesellidae > Orchesella > Orchesella villosa. Next base: position 64,605 of record JAANSM010000020.1, on the reverse strand, counting down.
TTTTTTGTATATAATGATGTCTGTTGACTGAAGAGTTTTCGGACAGTATAATAATTTCACCTAGTTTTGTAGCTGGTCTAGCGAAGTGAAAAACTGTTGTGTGTTATAAAATTGGGTGTTGGAGACTCCTAAAATGGGATCTTGTTGGGAGGAGGATGTGGTAGTTGTAGTGGCGGAAATGGCTTGGAGTTGTTGTGGATGTGGACTAGCAAGAAAGGCGGTAGCAGAAGTGGTTGGGTGAGAACTGGGGTGCGCTGCCACCGTCACAGTTTGTCCTTGCGACGTTGCTAATGACGTGACAGCGCTGAGGATTTGAGCTTGTTGTTCTGGGTTCATGTCCAGAATGTTGCTGGGCCCACCACCTAGCCCATCAGTGACAATGCTGACAACTATCGGGCCGCGGTGTTCTCCAGAGCTGAGGTCGTTGTCGAGAACGACATCAACCGCAGTGGCTCCTTGCATAGGGGATGAGGTGGAGTTGTTGTTGGGATGAGGGTGGCTGACGTTAACGGAGGTGGAAGAACCTTGATGGAAATGGTGTTGGACGGGAGGGGAGGTTGATCGCTCCTGTTTTACTTCAATCATTTGCTCTTCTACTTTAATGTGTTTTACTTTGATGTCGATCGGGTCTGACTTTTTTTGACTGGGGGCTTTGGATGTGGAGCTGGAGCTAGCTGATGCAATGTTGGTTACTTGCACTGTTGTATTATTGTTGGCATTACTCCTTCCTCGGCCAGTTGTGATCCCAAGCTCGGCATTCTTTTTGTGGATTTTCATGTGTTTGTAAAGATTGGATTTCACACGGATTTCACGACCACAAATTGGACAGCGGTGAGGTTTCACTCCGGTATGAAGTGTACCGTGTTCCTAAAATTTAAAAAGAAAGTTAGAACAATAAGTAATACTGCATTAGGCAAGATATGAGTAGACATCGAATGTTGTGTAATGGGAATTTGAAATACCTCAAGGGCCTTCTTTTTCTTAAAGGCTTTTCCACAAATACCACAAATGAAGTCTCGGGCCGTCTGGTGCACCACTTTATGACCCTTGAGCGCTGAGTAAGTGTAGTATTCCTTTTGACAAACTTCGCATTTATAATCCCGCCTTCCTTCATGTCTTCTTACGTGTCCACGGAGGGAACTTGCACTCTTGAACGCCTCCCCACAAATGCTGCACACGTGGTTTTTGAGATTAAAGTGGACCACGTCTCGGTGCGACACCAGCGCACCTTTCATCTTGAATGATGCATCACAATGGTCACATTTCCATGGACGGTCCTCATTAGTGCATGTCGCCACTGGAGGTTTGTTGGCGTTCCATTGCTGAGGTGGCCTATTAAAACAAAAATCGCACAAGAATAAAAAAAGTTAATTGCAACTCTAGACAAATTCAAAATTCAATCGATCACCCGTGGGCTTTGGTCACTTGCCTGTTTTTATGCACGGAGTGTCGATGTTGACCGAGACCCCTCTTTGTGGGGAACCTCTTTCCACATTCCTCACATCTATAAAGTAAGAAAATTGAAAAAGTTTGTAATTTTTTCTGCTTAAATTTAGGGAATTGACAGAGATTATTTGATTGGTAAAGAGATTAACTTACGAATTGAAATAAAAATGAGAAATCCAGTGAGGATAATAGTCCTCATTGGATCCACTGATATCTTTGTCAGGAAACTGACTGCCACAAATGTCACAAGGGAAAAGAATAGGTTCATGAGGGTGCTGAGACTTCATGTGCTTCATGAAACCCTTCTTCCCATTCTTGACAAGTCGTTGGCATTTGATGCAGTAGATATGTGAGAGTTTCTCGCGGCAAGTGATATATTTCTCCAGCTCACGTGCCCTCTCTGACTTGACGGAATTGAAGCGAAAGAGGTTATCACAGAAAAAGTCCCAGTCTTTTTCTGTAATGTGACGACGAGCTAGATGAGAATGAGTGGCGGACAAGTACACTTCCTTTACTGAAAATTGTATAATAGAAAACCAGTCAATATTAGCACATATATATGGAGGAACAAAGACTTAATTTTTTAAAATAAGAATTTGTAGAATCATTATAAACTTCATACCTTTGGCTATTTTCCTAAAATTTCTATACACCCGCGTTTCGAAAGGTTCGCAGTTGAGCAGGCTGTCATCATAAGGAGCACCAGTCGCTCTGGCAGCCTCGTGTCGCTTGACAATGGCACAGTTAAAAACGTGCCACCTTTGCAACGCGTCTAGACAGGTCGGACAAATACCCACATCGCTTGGTTTCCCTTTTGCCTATTAACCAGAAATTAGATAGATTAGAAAGGTTCCGTTTAATAATGTACATTTTAAATTTAAACAACTTGAGACATCAGAAGCTTCTCTGGTTTGATGTTTGACTTACAGAAATGTTGAGATGAGCAATGAGAACGTCCATATGTTGTAGCAACTGTTGTCTCGAGGGAGCGCTATGAGGCGCGCTATTATTCCCATCAAAAATATCTTCAGTAAAGCGTCTCCGTCTCAGGCAAACGATACACTTACGAACTGGCATATTAGTATCATCATCATCACTCTCCGAAACTACATCCTCAGGAAGGAGAAAGTAGCTTCCAGGTGAGCCCTGAATTTGAGTTCCCCCAGGTAACATGACTCTCGTCACTGGCGGTGGAGCTGATATAACAACAGGTGGAGGAGGGGGTTGATGAGGTCTTGTAATTTGAGTAAACTGGGGGGCTATAGATGTCGTGCTCACTATTGACAACGTCTGACTTTTGGGAGGGGATAAATGAGTCACTTCAATTTTGGTCCCACTTTTTCTTGGCGACTTTTGTGTGTTCTGTTTTTTACTAGGTGAACTATTGCTATTACTACTATGGGGAGGCCCTCCTATCCCCAGTTCTCTTCGATTAGCAATTGCTTTAAGAGCCGCCTTCCTCTTCGGCCTGTTGTCTACTGAACCATTAGGAGTAATAGTAGGGGGAGGAGGAGGAGCTTTACCAGCATTAGAAACCCCACTAGCACTACTCCTTCCATTTTCTGTTGTAATAATTGGTTTCTGCTCTGTAGTAATTTGTTGTGGTTGAGAAGTAGGTGGAGGTGGAGGTACGCCGCCCACGCTCGCATTATTTCCCGTCACCACCACCAACGTAGTTGTAGGCTGGTAGTGGTGACGTAGCGGGTCTTCTGAGTTGGATGTGACTGTACTAGAATTAACTTCCTGTTTCACTGTCGTCAGCACCGGCTTTGGGGAAGGGATATTTAGCTCGACCGCAGTTTCATGCTCCATCTCTTGTTGTTGCATTTCCTCCGTTATTTCATCCGCCGGCTGGAGAACCATCACTTGCTGCATGTCCCCATGCTTATCTCCCCCTCCGGATGAGGAAGGAACGAGAAAAATGGTTTCTCCATTTTCTCCAGTGGTCACTCTCACCACTTGAAGCCCCGACAGGATATGCTGGTCGGAAGAGTCTGCCGATATAACTTCGCAGGAAGGTGATGACGAGGTAACAATTGTGGACGTCTGAGCTAAATGGTTATGGTGATGGTTCGATGTCGTTGGGAGGATGAAAGTACCCGCTGACGTTGGGTGGAATAATGTCGTCTCCCCTTCATCCCCAGGTCCTCCTCCACCTCCAGATGTGGTCACGACGAGACCCTCAACTATATGCGAACTTCCGCCAGGGGACTGAAGCTGGATGGTGTGGATAGCTCCTTGTCGCTCTCCCGTTGGAATCTCTATTTCTAGTTGACCATTCATTGTGGATGCAATCACTTCATCCCCTTCCCCACTCAACCCGTTCCCATTCGCCCTCACTGCTGATGCTGCTGCAGCCAAGTGTTCAATCTGAACCCCTTCCATGTTTCATTTAGAACTATTGTTCTACTCTACTATACCTACTATAATAAAACTTTTTTTGTTAGCTTATATGTCAGCTAAAAACTCAAATCTAATAATGTAATATAAAACCTCTCTCTGAAAATATTTTACTAATATCTTTCTTGTTTAATCGACTAGAAGAGTAAATACACGGTGCAAGTTTGAGCTCAATTGAATTTGAATAAAACAAAAAATGCTAAAAACAACGCTATTCTCTCTATCTCTTTGTTCTATATACAGCGTTGCGTTGACGATAACGTTTTTTAAGTATTACATATTACAAAATTGTCCGCACAACCATAGTAACTACTAGCTATGAGTGACCTGACGTTGCTATATCACCAATGATGATGACTGCTAAAGAGCAACGGTCTCCACCGCAACACAACATTCAACCCGTTTCATGCAACTTAAAAAATTATATAGTAAAAGTTAATATCACACTTTTTTTTGCTCCTCTTGGTAGCAGCGGCTATGGTGACTCACAAGACTAGTTTTAAAAAATAGTAAAAGGCTATCTGCTAAAACACAAATTGACAATGATGATGATTCTGAGTGTTGAGTTCTTCACAATGGATGGTGGTGGGGAAGGGGGCATTATTCGAATAGAGAATTATCATTCCATTTAAGGTTTTAAAATGTGGCTTCTACTTTGTCCCCACATCACGTCCTTTTTTTCTCTTGTAGTATATAAAAGTAAGTATATTTTACACACTTTCTTACTTATAATCACTTGCTCACTCATGCGATCCTTTATGTAATTGTTACATGCTCTCCCCCCATTTTAAATTTTTCAATTTCCCAGTGTGAACTGAAGTTACAAGAGTTGTAATGCCCATCCAAGCACAAAGTGCATATGGCATGAAAAGTATTATGCAGTTTTGCAATAAACGATTGAATCTATTAGTATATAATACATATATTTATATATATATTTATAACAATTTAAACTCAAAACTTTTTTTTTTAATAATTTCGTCATTTACATATTATTTCTTTGCTCACTTTGTTGTTTTTTTTCTTCTTGCTGTTTATTTATTTTTTTCTGAGTTGGTTATATATGCTCGTCTTTAGCTGCTTAGCTTTACTTATACTTCTTCGGCTTTTTTACAACTTTACTTGTGATTATGTACTGTAAAAAATACAAGGTTTTTACTAGTTTTTGGTTGTACTACTAGTAGTAGTTGGTGATGATGGTGTATCGTGATATTCGTGATGGTGGTGGCTGTGTATTATACTCGCATTTGGAGATATTATTATACTCTTTATTTTCAGAGAATAAATGAATGAGCGAAGAGTTTCGTATTCGTATATTATTTCAAAGAAGGTTTGTGCTCGGCTCTTTGGTATGGTAGTATCAGACTATCAGAGAGAGAGAGAGAGCTAGTAGATTTTTAAATGAAGTGTGTAAGCAGATGCATTAGAGGAAAAATCCTGTGTGTATATTTATGTGAAGCTTTTAAGTGTGTATCCAAATGTATGAAAGTGGATTGGATGGAGAGTCTTTGCACTTATTGTTAGTTCCTTTTTTCCATCATCATCATCATGTTCAACCGTAGCTGGTGATCGTTTTTTTTTCTCTTCTGCATCCCGTCCGTTTCTCTGTATTCTGTATAGCTTGCTGTTTCTTTGGTCGGTCCTGTAAAATATTATTCTGGTTTGGTGTTTGGGAGATCTGATATCAGTTGAGTTGGTTGTTGGTAATATTATCATCATCGTGTGTATATCTATGTATATAAATATATATATTTGACATATATCCTCTCCTACTTTTCTACATACTTTGGAGCTTATCGCATGCGCTAGCTTTGCCGTTTGAAGCATAGTAAAGAGTAGAGTAGCGGCTTAGAAAATCCTTTTAATATATTTTCCTTTACTGCATTTGCCTTCCATAATGCTAGCGTTACTGAGTACGGGTGAGGCGGAAGAAAGTAAGGGATCATTATGGGGATAGGGAACGAGTTAAGACGTTGGATGTTGGACGGTAGAATAGTGTAGAGGGTATGAAAATGCTAGAGTATCAGGTATATTGCGTGCTACCACTCTGCATTGTTCAAATAGCTCTCTCTTCGAACCTAACAAGAGTCCCCAAACGGAATGATCTCTGCTGTTGTTGTATGTGTCCGTCCCTAACAAACAAACTTGTGTGCGAGGAAAAAAGGACTCATTCACTGTCGGCACGAATTTATTTACATATTATCCTTATGGGTTCTGAATATTGGAACATTTGGATGCTCCACCCCCTAAATCCTTTTCTACATTATTTGAACAGAATATATATAGTGTGTGGTGCTTGGAAATGTACCAAAAAGTGCTTTGGGTCTACACGGTCTCTGCCTTTTCTTCACGTTCACACTTCACGCTGCTCACAATTTGAAGGAAAAAATGTGAACACGAATGAGCTCAGCTCTGGCCAACAAACGATGATGGGATGAGAACGAGCTCACCTTTTAGTCTCACCAAATATGAGAGAAAGCACCAAAAGTTGCCATTGCAAGTTAGGGGCATTGTGCATTCAAAGACGCGTGTCTCATTATCATCATCAACATCATCGTCCTCTCAAAACCCAAGCCAGTTTTATGATGACGCTATTGCCGTGCCCTTGTTGCCTCTTTCACGCTAATTTTTCTTGGAACTGCAGGAAAAAAATCCTAATTTAGAGAGAGGGTGGAATAGAATAATGTGGCCATAAAATATTCTCTATTTTCGTCAGCAAGTTTTATGGTACAAAAAAATATGAAATGATGTGGCATGAATTCCTAATCCTTTTCTGGCTATGTTGAAATGGATGTATGCAAAGTTATTCCGAATACCTAGAAAGAATATTTATACACATGAAAATTAGCTATTCTAGTAAGGTCAAGCTTTAAAAATTTGACTCTAAATACTTTATTTCGTAGGATTGCTTAAGTCAACAAAACTATCTTTTCTACTATCATTATTTGGTGAATAATTCTTTAATCTGAAATCGTTGTTCTTGTACCGCAACGCCAGGCGAACGACTACTACCGCTGCTATCCAAAGTAGGTGTCAACAACAAGTCATGTACGGTTGGACTACTGTTGTTGCTGTTGCTTGTCATTGCTGGTTTGTTGGAATGGTTAATAGAGTTCCACGACGTCTCTAGCTTCCACAATGCCGAGCAACATTCACCTTTGAAAAGAAAACATGATTTACAGCGTTGATTAAGATGACGCATAATCATCATCTTGCCGTGCGGACGGATGCGGAAGTAGAACCAGGCTTTTGCAAAATATTCATTCCTTTTCCCATGTACAGAAACTCTTTGGCCTTACTTTTGAAACGAGTCACTTCTTCTTTCGACACGTTCCTTGCTACATTTAGATGTCTCTCCAGAGGATTTTGAATGTATAAGGGTCCTGAGTCTGGCTTCCCCCATGAGGACCCGGTTACTAACGACACTCCTTTAGAGTTGAAGTCGAATTCGGAGTAAAATTCAAAAAAGTCAAAGAGTAACTCAGCTACGGACTCTCCTTGTGTTTGGGGGCTGAAATGCTTGAGGATTTGCTCTCTGTCGCGGAGAAAGGAACAGTCTATTCCGTCAACAGTTACTTTATGATCTCTATCCCCTGTAAAGAAAGACATAAACGTTGACAAAGCAAAGTCATACATGGATCACACATCAAACTACTTCCGTAACAGATAAAAAAAAGTACATACTTGCGTTATTGAAAAGGATATCCAGGGTGGGTAAAAGTTGCCGCTTCTGAAGGAAGTAAATGAGCAGTAATACAAACATAAAGTTAGTTGGTTGTCGGCCTGGCACTGGGTTTGTGATTTTGCGTGCGGATGCCCAGGACCGGATGGCAAAGAGTAAAGTAGGGAACCTGGGTTCAAGTTGGCTCATTATGTAAATCAGTTCTGACATGTGCACCCCACTCCTGCAATGAAAAAAAGGAAATTCATATTCTTAAGTGTTTAAAAAATTCATATCTTTAGGTAAATATTAATATTAATTTAAATGTGTATCTTACGAATTAGTCATGGAGAGATCACATTGCAAATCCGTAAATTCACTCCAAAACCTGAGTATAGGAACCCTAGCTTGTAAAATACGTTGTATATGTGTACATCCTGGGACAAACAACTGAATAACATCAGCCATAGTTTCCATCACCCGTTGAGCCTGAAACCGGGCATTCGACGAGTTGGCCGTGAACAACTTCGATTGATAATACAGTCTGTCTTCAGTTCTATCCCCAGAAAGCTCAATATTATGTTCATCAGTCTCTGCAAGTATTTCGGAAGAGTCAGGAACAAGCACCAAATCCAAATCCCCTGACTGCCTCCCAATTCCCGACACCGTAGATCCAAAAGGGAGAACACAACCACGTGGAAATAAATTGACAAAGGCTTGTTCCAACTGACTAGCAACAAAAAATCGGACTCGAATCCCTAGCTCTGAAAGCTTTGTAGAATTTTCTAAAATTATCAGTTGCTCACTCAGAGTTTTCCCTTTTCTGTAGTCAGGTGGACTAGTCTGTCCTTCCAGTCGCTCTGAAAAAATCTGAGGGAATTCATCATCATCCCCATTCTCGTCATGACTTTTTTTGTGTTTTTGTTTCTTGCTCGGCTTTGATTGACGATACCAGCACATGGAGGAGTTGAATGGGAGTGTGCCATCGGCGTGACGGCATTTGGATAGGCATTCAAGGGCTGCTTGACGATCTGTAAACTCAGCAAGGAGCCAGTGGTAATCTCCAGAGGTTTGACTTGACACCGGACTAGGAACACTGGTGCCTTTTCCCTTCTTCGGAATTGAGTAGTGATACAGGGCTTGAAGTGGACCAAAGTTGGATTGTAAGTAGGTTCTCACTTCTTGTGCGGAATTGAGATTTGTGACCTGGATCAGCAAAGATTTGGAGGCTTGCTGACGTCTGCTTGATAAGTATTCATTGAATCTTGTAAAACTTGTGATTGTTCGGATGCCACCGCAGTTCAGCTGCTTCCTCATCATCTGCCTGGCCACACTATTCATTCCGTCACGTCACTGATCACTGTAGTTTCCCTTTAAGTACACCTTCAATCATTAATAGGGAGATTTTTAACTGTTTAATGTTGATAAATTGATTGAGGTGATTTCTGACTTCCATGCATTAGTTGCCGACTACACGTGCATGTGTATAGATGTAAAATAGAGTTAGAGGCACTAGCTAGGTTTTGTTTTCTTTGAGTTGGATTCTATTAAGCCAGTCTTTGCAGATACCGCAATCAATTTAAGTATAGCAAGTCACCCCCGACTCATTGAAATTAAATGTTTTTTTAAGTTCATCAAGAGACGGGAGGAGTTGCTAAAAATTCATCATTTATGCATATACTCTTTCAAGCCATATGCTGTCCTTCCTTTCTGTTGCTATTTTACTTGGTTTAATGCATTTTGCCTTCAACTTGACTTGACGCATCATCATGTGCAATATGTGCAGGCAGGTATATGTGTGCGTGTTATTATTATGTTAACAAACAACACCCAAATGGATTTGGGCTAGGATTGTCAAAAGCGCTAATCTCAAACAGCCAAAGGATTTAGGTGGTTGAGTCTATCTGGTTGGGACAAGTTGGCCCAAGTGGTAGCCCCTATAGCACACTTTTCTTTTGTTTACATTAAAGGTAACGGTCAAACATTGAATTAGTGTAGTCTTTGCCATTCATCCTTTCTGCGTTGGTTGCTGGTAGTTTGTGTTCAATCCCATCTCAATTCATTTGATATAAATAATATAATTATTCACCGAAAATATATGATACATATTGAATATGTGAATGACAATATATGAATATTTATTCATAACTTTTTATTTAATATCCTACATTTCCATACTTTTATGAGAAAATCTACTAAAAATACGATAATTAGACTGATTTAGCTGGTACGTTTTAGTTTGACTCACGTTTGAATTGCACTCTATTCACTATATTTAATACTTTTGTACAATGTACTGACGGATGGATGACTCGTGACTAATTGGGGTGACTGATCGATTTGCAATACAAAAACTGCCTTATTATTCCTTTACCCCGGTAAGACTCGTTTGTGGTGCTTTGGGGTACCGTGCCATTTGCTGGAGACCGAGCCTTCCCTTTTAAGATTCGCTATCTTGCAATGTTTACAGAGCTCTATATTAGCCCACACACTATTGCTCTACTGCACAACTGACTGAATCTCAGTAAAAATTGAATGAACGGTTGTAATTTAGGAATTTAAGTGTAAAGTATAACTATCGTAAGTACATCCATTCAAATAACGTTAAATAACATAACTCGCTTAACCTATTGCTCGTCAGTTGGTTTCCTGTCAACTTTTTTTCTATTGTGATTATTATGTAGTAGTTGCTAGTGTGTATAATCAAGTGTCCGTTCCTCTCAAGTTCATTTTCAACTCAAGATTGAAACAAAATAACAAAACAACAATTTGATGATTTAATCTGTCTGTGCAGTGACGACACACTTAATTAATCATTCCTCTGTTTAGCATAAATCAAGCTCAAGAAAGAATTTGTCAACGCAACGTCTGTGTTTTTTAATAATTTGTTTGTACAGCAAATTTCAAGTGATTACTTAGCACTCTATTTCAATGTCAAAGACTTAATTTGATTGTGTTGTCATTGTCCTTGTCGTCAGTTGTACGTCATTAAATGATGTACCAAAATGTGACTCCATAGTGTAAATTGTAAATTGCAATCATTTACATAGTAACGTCTTCCATTTAATTACAGCGTTTGTGACTGCTCATGAGATCTAACTTAACAACAAACAATCAGCAATCAAGAAGTAATTAAGATGAAGGAAACATTGTCAATAAGAAGTGGAATTTTCCTGAAGTGACCTGAAAACTATTAGAATTAAAAGTAGTGTAAGTCAGCCGTAAGAGAGTGAGCAGGAATCAATATATTTTTTGTATCGACGAAGTCTGCGGATAGCCGCAGTTGGGAGCAGTTATCATGTCTCATCGAGCGGATAAAGTCAAATCAGCCCACAGCTTTGTAAGTTAATTATAAATCGTTTTTAAAGTATTCATTGTGTTTTTTACTTTATTTAGTTTACTTTAATTGGATTTATTTTAATCTAATTTGCAGCTGGACAAGATGCTGGGCACTGCGAAGAATCGGAAGGGCTCATCCCTCCCTCGTCCCCACTCAGATCCTGATTTTCCAGACATGGATGAGATGCGAGATCAAGACCTAACTGATAAGCAAGTAGAAGAGCGTTTCCAGCAGATGATAGATGACATGAATTTGTCAGAGGAAAAGAGGCGCCCTTTATTAGAGCAATCCATTGATAAGAAGCGGCAGCTCTTATCCATGCGCGAGAAGGGCTACACAGCCGGCCCGAAAAACAAATTGGACAGTCCTCAAGACTATATTGGGATGCTGGGTCGCCAACACCGAGAAACTATGAGCTTGACAAAGGTGGCCCACGTCGTGGAATCTCTTAGAATCGCCCTATCCAGTCAGCCCGTCTCCTGGGTCGAGTCCTTTGGTGCAGAAGGACTGAATACCTTGTTGGATGTGTTGAATGACGCTTACAGAACGCCACATGAAAAGGGAGCATCCATTGAGCTCACTATCAAGATTCAGCTGGAGTGTCTGAGATGCCTTAAGTCTTTCATGAACAATACGTATGGACTCAAGAGTGTTTTCAAAAATAAGGAAGTCTTTATTTTGATTGCAAGATCGTTAGATCCTCTCCGCCCCGCTGCAATGCAAGAATCTGCCAAACTACTCGCCGCCATGTGTATCCTCGCCGACTTGCAAGGTCATGAGCGGGTCTTAGAAGCTATCACAATCTCAGCAGAGAACCAAGGAAGGGATCGATTCGTGCCAATTGTTCAAGGAGTTACCCTCAGCGAAGGCGAACAGACAAGATTAAGTTGTATGCAGTTAATCAATGCCATTGTCAACATCCCTGAAGATTTTGAGTTCAGAATTTTTCTCCGAAATGAGTTCATGCGGGCAGGGCTCTATGGTAACATTGATGAAGTCAAGGCAAAGGCGAAAGCTGATATGGATGTGCAAATCGACCTGTTTCTCAAGCACAAGGAAGAGGACTTTGAAGAGCTATCTGAAAAATTTGATAACATTCACAATGATTTTGATGACACTAATCAGTGCTTCGATGTTATTCAAAGTTTGATTGCGGATACGCCAGCTGAACCACTTTTCCTCGCCATTCTACAACATTTACTATGCATTCGGGATGACTATTTGATCAGGTATAAAGATTAGATTTAAAAAATTAAATCTTAAAATCTCATTCTTTTTACATCAATCATTTTAATTCTTTCAATGCTGCTAATTTTAATTGCGACATGCGACACTTGCTTCAGTCTCATTCATTTTCAAAATTTTCTCTCTTTGTGTGTATTATGCACGCTGGCACAACACGCCACCATCAACAAAAAAAACTGTTCAGAAATCTGAATTCCATTTCATCAAGTTCTGTGAGTAATCTAATATTACACCAAAGTAACTCAATTGTGTGTTGTTTTCTTTTATTTTTTTATTTTTTGAATTATTGAGCAATAATTACAACACAATTTAGTTTTGTCTTGTCTTGTCATTGTAAACAATTTTTTAAGTTTGAGTTTCATTGAAAATTGAAATGAATTGTTATGACTTGACCTTAACTTGTTGTTTTATGTTAATTAATTTAAATGTCACATTTAGTAGTGTGGTTGTGTGCGTGTTATTCACTTGCATAATCTTTTTCCTACAAGATCCATGTCTGGTGTTGTGGTTCCGAAAATTGATATATTTTTATGGCGGAAACGTTTTAGATCGGCATACTTCAAGTTAATTGAAGAGTGCATTGCACAAATTGTTCTTCACCGAAGCGGCTACGATCCTGACTTCCGAGCCAAGAAGTTCGTGATAGATGTGGATGGTCTTACTAACCTTGTAGTTGGCAAGTGTACCACTTTCCATAAAATAAGTAGTAAAATCTAGTACTGTTTGATTTTTGAATTTTTAAATTTTAAATTGAATTTTAAAACAAAAAAAAATACAGAAAAACTGCGGGCAGCGGATGAAAAACGGAATGACGAGCTTTCAATTAAGTTGGAAGAAGCTCTTACCCAGAAGCAAGAGGCGGAAGCGCAAGTGGAGCAGTTAAAGAAGAAACTAGAAGAACTTGTCAAAATGGGTGGAGTAATCCCTCAATCTAACTTCCAAGCAAATCTGAGTAATGTCGGACAAGCTCTAAGTAGTGGTGCTGTACCACCACCTGGAAGTGTTGCAGTAGGACCCCCACCTCCTCCTCCACCCTTTCCAGGAATGGGCCCTCCACCGCCACCTCCGATGCCTGGTCAAATGAAAGGGGGACCGCCGCCGCCTCCACCCCCTCCTGGAATGGGTGGACCACCGCCACCTCCCCCGATGGGATTTCCTGGAGGACCACCTCCTCCACCACACCTCCCCAAGTTACCTGCTGAAGCCCTGCCGTATGGGATGAGACCAAAGAAGAAGTGGCAGTTGGAAGTACCAATGAAAAAAGCAAACTGGAAAACGGTACCAAGAGTGAACCCTTATTTATCACCTTAAAAACTTTATCTCAGTGAATTACATTTTAATTGCTCATACTTTTTCTTTGTGTTTTATAGATTGAACCTCAAAAACTTTCGAAGACATCCTTCTGGGTTAAAGTTGATGAAGAAAAGTTAGCCTCTCAGGAGATCCTCGAAGGACTCATGAGATTTTCAACAAAGCCTCCGGTGCGTAACAACAAGGATGAAAATGATAAAGGAAATTCCATTAACGGGAAGAAAAAGAGGGATTTACGTGTTTTGGACCACAAAACTGCACAAAATCTCGCTATTCTTATTGGTGGCTCTTTGAAACATATGAGTTATGAGGCTGTGAAGGTAGCCATTCTTCAGTGTGACCCAGAGGTCTTGTCTGGTGCTCTGCTCGAGCAGCTTATCAACTACCTCCCTCCTCCAGATCAACTTAAGCGACTTGAGGAACTTGCCAATGACAATGAAGAGCTAAGTGATGCAGAGCAGTTTGCCCTAACGATTGCCTCTATCAAGCGTCTCCTCCCACGACTTAGATCAATGAAGTTCAAATGTTTGTACGCTGACACGGTCCAGGATATCAAACCTGGCATTGTTGCTGCCACCGCTGCGTGTGAAGAAATTAAAGGCTCACGAAAGCTTGCAAAACTACTCGAGCTGGTTCTACTTCTCGGTAACGTGATGAACTCTGGCTCAAGGAATGGGCAAGCTGTTGGCTTTGAAATCTCGTATTTGCCAAAACTGTCTAGCACAAAGGATGTTGAAAACCGACACACGCTTCTCCATTATTTGGTAGAAACTGTGGAATCCAAATTCCAAGAAGTTCTCACTTTTGATGAAGAGCTCATTCACCTTGACAAGGCTGCAAGAGTTTCGGTAGAGACGATTTCCAAGTCACTCAGACAAATGGATGCTGATCTCAAAAATCTGGAGACGGATCTGAAAAATTCGAAGATGCCTCAAGGATCCGATGACAAATTTATTGATGTAATGCAGCCTTTTGTAGTCGAAGCTAGGGAGCAGTATAACATCTTGCAGCAGATGTTTAACAAAATTGATAGCCTGTATTCGAATCTAGCAGACTATTTTGCCTTTGATAAGAACAAGTATACGGTTGAAGAGTTCCTTGGGGACATTAAAACATTTAAAGATCAATTCAAACAAGCTTACAAAGATAATGTCAAGCTTCGTGAGACCGAAGAGAAGATTCGGAGGGCAAAGGAAGCCAAGGCTAAAGCTGAGATTGAGAAGCAAGAACGGTTAGCTCGCAAAAAGGCTTTGCTTGATATGAACTCTGGAGACAACACGGGAGTCATGGATAACCTGTTGGAGGCTCTTGCAACTGGTCAAGCGTTCCAGAAGAGGAAACGTCAGCCACGAGAAAGAACTAGTAACAGAAGCACACAATAAATTCTCTAAATTCTTAAATATTACACTGTCATTTCCATCAAGAGCTCTACTAACTTTATTTCCTTCTTTTTACAGCCGATAATCGAACTCCTTTGAACCGTAGTCGGTCCCGATCGAACATTATGGTATTGTCACCCTCCAGTCGTGAAATCGTCAGGTATTTACATATTAAATAAAACTTTTGTTACCCTCAATTAAACTATTTATAAGAAATCCTTGTGGATATAAATGGTTTACTATTATTATGTTTCGGGTTTGAATTGTTTTAGTGGAGAAATGGTGTCGTCAGCCGGGGATAGTCATGATCACCACGCCAACAGCAACAACAAACCTCACCGAGCTCAACGACGCAACAATAATGAACCCTCAACGGAAGAGCTGATGAAGCGGCTCAGAGAGCTGTGATGGTCCTTTCCATTGCTTTTAGTCTTATAAGAAATTGTTATCGCCTTGGGTAAACTATCTGTGAATCCATCTTATCCATCCAGAATATCGGTACTAATATGAAAATTTAATTAACTTGATTTGGGAAAAGGGAAACTTAGCGCAAGTAATCCATATTTACGCTGAGAATTTGCCTTTCCTATGAAAAACGATGTTATGCTTGTTTAAATGCATTAAGTCCGATTCAGCAGTACTTTTCACGTTTGTTTTATGTATCCATATCTGTATACTAACACAAGAAAAAAAACAAATATCGCTCTCGTTCACTCTTATTATATTATATATTGATTGATTGTAAATGTCATGTATTGTGTATACTTTATATTATATTACAGTGGTTGATAATTTCATCGGCTCGTTTTGACTGACTTCGGACTTTTAATCTGACCTCCACATCATCACTTCACTTAAATCCCGATTTACCTATTATTATTTACCTATATAATATACGTCCGTCTAATATTATTATAATGTAATATATATAAATAATCATATTTAAAAGGTATGCTAGAATGTATTCGCTTTTATGAGATGATGAGATTTAACGAATCACGTACACGAAGAAAAGATTTAAGGAAACGAACTCTATTAACGCAAATGTAGTAGTCAGGAGTAGAAGTGGAAACAACAAATGCCAATGATTGACGATCGATTTACCTGAATTTAATTGCTTTTTTTAGCAACAATTGAGACTGTCTGCGATTCCCGAATAATTCCATTGTTTTTTTTCTCTCGTTCTGTTTTTTATATATACATTATTCTACGCCAGTCAAGTACAAAGCAAGAAAAAATACATGCATAATTAGTATAAATATAGAAGACTAGAAAAGTAGAGATTGGAATGAATGAAAGATATGAAAGGAATGATGAATGACAAATACTTATGATATGATGGAATTGGAATGGTGTGTGGTTTGATGATGTTGATGTGTTAAGGTGATTGTCCATTTTTAAGGTATTACTTTTACTATATAATTTAAGCTTGAAGCATATATATATTATATATATAACTCAAGAGTTCACAACGTATACCCGGTGCATGATCACCGGCATTCCTTTCAATGACAAGTATTGTTTGTTTTTAAAGGCTAAGATAATCATAATCAAACAATGTGGTAGAAAAGGTTTTTTTTGCGTAAAACTCCTCCTCGTTCAAAAAAAAGTTTATAACTTCAAACGTTATTTTTTGTCCTCGTGTGAAGAAACTGTTCACTAGTCAAAAGTGAAATTTAAAAATGGTAATGATGCTATGGCAATGCCCATAACAACTAAGTACACACACATACATAATATGCATAATAAACACACATTAAATATACTTATTATCTACGTATTTAATTTTCAACTAAGTTTTAAGTTCAGTAGTTGCTAAGCTACTTTAAAAAATTAAGGAAAACCATATTATGCAAGTTACAAGCAAACATTGATTTTGTTTCGTTTGTGAGGGGGTGAGGAAAGTAGCAAAAAGACAAGTGTTCGTTAATTCTTTAAAAAAATTAAGTTTAGAAACAAATCTACTTTATAAACTTTTTTAAGGTGATTTGGTATGTGTGTGTTGGTATGTATACTATTTTATTGACGAGTGAAGCAAAGTGCCTGGTAAAAAACGAATAAAAACAAGATAATTAATAAAGAAGAATATTAAATGGATTGGTTGCTACCGTTAATTTCCTTTATATAACCTTTAATGCATCACGTAATGGGTACATTTTATACTTGCGTTAATCAATAAAAAGAATGGGTACATAAAGCATCTCAATAAAAAAATTCCTTTTTAACATAGCCATAGTATAATACTCATCCATACTTTTTAGAAAATTAATATGCTAGAAAATACGATATTCGGTTTAAAATCATTTGTAAAAAATAACATGTGTTAGAAATTCATTATGAACTATGCGTTGACGAATATTAGATAACCTTTTAAAATGTTGAGAAACGTTGACAAGGTTTGTCATACAATCTGGTAGACGTTACAAGCCGCTCCGATCTTTGTTTCAGGTGGGCTCACTTCGAATAAGAAGGCGAGGCACATCAAAATCTCATTAGTGTCGCGATTAGTAACAACCTGCAAATTCAAAAAAAAAAGTAAAATCGTTCATAAATGAAACATTCAAAATAAGATTCTGTCAAAAGGTGTAAATATATTTAGTACCTGAAGCACAGTAAAGTTTTCAAGCACTCCGTTCATTGTCTTCACATCCAAAGTCTTTAGTTTCTCAACAAAATTTATCAAATAATCACAAAGTGGGGTGTGAATACTTTCATAGAGGTAGCGATTCAGTTGAATCTGAACTCCAGATAATTCCTCAACCTTTTCCGCAATAGGATTTCCAAAAGAACAAACGCGGGTGGTGCAAGTTAGCTTCAAGTTCTTGACACTTTCGAACCTACCAACGCACCAGTTAATAATAAGATGTTTTTGAGCTTATATTTATAGCTTTACAATAATTTAGCTTTAGTTAAACCATTATTTACTAGTCTTACCGAGAGGTTAAGTAGTATAATGGAGTTGAAGTTGAAACACTATCGTTGGGTGAGCGACCAAAGTCCATGTCTGCCCATAATTTCACAAGAAAGAAGGAACCCTTATTTGACGCCTGGTTATATAGAACTTGGAGTCCCATTTGATCCTCAGGAAATTTGTCACTGATCAAAGAGATCTCCACTGGCTGAAAATTAATTTGCAATAATAATCAATATAACCATCTGTTGTTTAAACCAATCTATATCACATTGCCCCACAGAAGATTGGAACATTGTAAGCCGAGGGTTTAATGTCTTACCTCAAAAGTAGAACCTGATTTAGGTGCTGCGGTGACATCTGCCAAGTGTACAATTACGTGCGTGTTGTCATCCTAAAGAGAGAAAAATAAGCTTGAATTATAATCATCTGTTAATATTGAATAACATGACAAGCTTTGGGAGACAGGAGACACTTTCATGATATGAAACATTGTATTTTTGATGGGCTTTGAGAAGAATTAAAAATTACTTTAAAAGTCAAATTGGATACGAAAATACTAAAATATTCTTATAAAAATGGTCTTACCCAAAAATTTGCGTTTTGACTAGAGGCTGACGTGCATGGGTTGCATTTTTCCATGAAAACCGTGAACTGCAGCAGCCTAACATTGTTCACAGACTGGCTGTCGTCCGAGGTGGAACCACAACCACTTAAGGACTCCTTAGCGGATGTTGAAGTCTCCTCCAAACTTAAAACTTGGTTCATTTGATTGGTAAGAGCTTGCACATCATGTTGCTCCATTTTGATTTTTGATTAACTTTTTTTCTTGTGTAAAATAATCCAAATAACTTGAATGGTTATATATATTTCCTGCAAAAGCCCTCCAAAACTTATCTCCGGGAGCTTCCTTACAACAAGCTTGTTAGCGATCAGAAGTGAGTTAGGTAACTCAGCCTTAGTTGATGGGAGGAATGGATGAGCTCTCTGAAAAGCTCTCAGACCTAGTTGTGTCTAGCGACAAATGAAGAAATGGAATGTGGCATCTCTCTCGCTAAATGGTTGGAAATGGTGAGCTCTGAGCTATTAATACAAATGGTCTATTGTGTTAGTAAATTATACAATCATTATCTTAAATATTCATTACCTTCAGCATTCAATGTTATGCAATGCGTGATGTACAGGTTTTATTACCATCTTAGGCATCAAAAATTCAAGAAGACGATCTAATTCCTATGCCGAAGTTTATTCAAGATTTGCATAAAATTCCCTGATCCAACCCTAATTTGCATACAATTTGTCTTGAAAATTCTTTCAAAGCTTTGTTGAATTCTTCTCTGTCAACACTGAGTCAATATTACATTCTATAGATAAGATATATATGAAGCTAGGGATGATTGATTGGAAGAATTGCATTTTTCCTTTTTTATACCGTACTTGCAATTTCACGCTCACTCTGTTTCATTCCTATATATATACGATGCTCTGCATTTAAGTCATCCATACCCTCCGACTACTTACCACTTACTTACATTGATGCCTTGATGTGGTGCAAGCTTGTCCACTTAAGCTCGGCTGTGAGCGAATAATGCAATGGCTGTGTTTAATAATATGAATATGAAATGCAAATAAAATTATGTATATGTAAAGGAAGACAAAGAATTCAGATGCAAGAATGTGTACAACAAAGGCTCCTTGGATGAGTAAATACTTTTCAGCGCTATGAGATTTACTTTATATAGAAAACAGTAGGGATTGGGATACACAATGTCAAATATATTATACTGATGCATTAAATATTATTATAAAAGCAATCGTCAATCGTGTACAGACTTACTTTCGAACTTGTGTAAATACTTTTCTTAAATTCGATTTACAATTTACAAATGTACACGCGCTCAAAATACTGCGTAATCTCCCTAGAAACATATGACTAATAATAAGGAGTCGGGAATTCGAAAATTTACACTATAAATAACAAATTGAATTATATATACATACATATTCAATATTATTATATTACGTAGCTCTGGTGACAGACACCATGACAATAATATATAGTGAAGCTTTTTTGGTATTTAAAATTTACGCATACGAGAAAGGAAATATATTGGTTGAGTTTCTCAAATGAAGAGTAGTAGAGTCCGAGCCCACATCAGTGCCATCCCCATCCTCCATCCCAAAGTCGTCACTGAACATGTTGTCTGCATCAGTTGTGAACGTTATCACTGCCTCATCTTTCGACCTGGCAATAGCCGCAATGGCTGACTCACTAAGCTGAATAGTTAGCTCGGTTTCACCTCCACCCAGATTCGTCGAACTTGAGGAGGTGGGAGGAAGCATAATACAGATACTATTTGACATGTCGTCACCCACTTCACTTTCACAATTAACAGTACCATCTGTTTCAGTAGGAGCAGGAGCTACACAATCATCAGATGTGTTAACTGGAACTGAAAAAGATTGTTGAGTATCATCGTTAGCTAATGTAGACACAAACATATTAGTTCTTTCGTCAGGGTTTGATGCTTGCTGCACTACATCTTCATTTTCTATCCTGTCCAAGTTATTACTAAGAAGTGGTGGCGGTGTTGGGGGTGAGGAGGAGTAGTTTGTTGTTGAGTTAGGAGGATTCTCGGACGCTGAAGTTAATGAGGTTGAGGTTGATAACATGGAGACTTCTGGGGCCAACTCAGGTTGGGGTTGGGCCAGAGTAGTGGGTGATGGGGTAGAGGATGTGACTTGGAGGTTGACTCCGATTGTTTTCTGGGGTGATGGGGAAATGGAAGAGCTTGGTGCGATAGATTTAGCTTGGAGAATTTTGGGTCTTGAAATGGCTGGACGAAAAGTTGCGAGAGTTGCGGATGGAAGCCCTTTTCTAAAATATTATAGTAAAAAAACAAAGATTAAATCTATGTTATAATTTTAAGTCTGGAGTAGTCCTGATTTTTAGACTTTCCCTTTTACAATGTGACAATCAATCAACAATGGCAAAATGTAACTTACCGAATGATATTAATTTTAGTTGTATTTGGAGTGATTTCAGGGATGGTATACTCCTGAACAACTGTCTCTTTCTTTTTCACGCGTTTTCTCGGTCTGGGCTGCGCCTCGGACCCCGGTTCTTTAGGCTTCCTGGCATACATGTGGTCTAAAACGTGTGGCCTGTCAACAATTTAACAAAGTAATCATCTCAAATTCAATATTTAAATTGTAAATGAAGAATTGAAGCATCAACTATCAACTATATGCCATATGTTAACTTGACTCACGGTATACTAGGCTCTTCTGGAGGTGGGTCTGGCTCACTAGTCAAAATAGTTACGGTGTTTTCAACGGGTAGCCTTTCATAAACCGGAATAAGTGAGCCATCCGAGCCATAAACGTAGTTGACAATGACTGCAGGATTCGGATCAATGACCTGGAGAAGGGAGCCATCAGCACAGTGTGTTGTCCCTTCATCCATAAATTCTATTCCCCCTCCAAAATCACTTATATATTGGGTGGTTGGAGCAAAACTGGGTACTTGTTGCAAAAAATAGTTTTGCCCATTATTGATAGGGATGAGGTTATCCTCAATCTCATATACTTCCATAGTAAACCGTATAAATTTCTCAGAATTGACAAAATTTAAAAAAATCGAGAACTACTCCATCACGTCCAACTCCAACATCATATCAGTAAGTAAAACGCATTTTCTGTGTAGCTAAAGTCTAATTCTCACTTCCTACATAATTTTATAATATATTTTATCATATCGTCAGTATTTGAAAGGGTTGATGTTGCCTAGCAACAATTAACTTAGTCTATTGTTGATAGTCTAATCATAAAAATCTTAAAGTATGTTTTTGTTATGGTTTTTTAAGTTTCCCGAATGCACATTTACTCCATAAATCTGTTATCTCCACAGTCCACTTGTCTAAATTAAGCGGCTAAACAAACCCTTTCTATGGCTCGGCTCATATCTATTTTTATGCTTGAAGTTGAAACACTTGGTTTGAGGAACAAAGACACCAGGAGATTTATAATTCGATAACAAAAATGCATCCCATGAAATTGTTACGTTTCAAATAATTTGATTTATCATTTATTGAAATATGTGTTAAAGCTTCTGAAATTAATGCCATGACTCTGTTTACATGTAAATAAAGTTAAAACGACTTGAGAATTCAAAGGTTGAAGGTTTCAAAGATCGTTTTATTGCTTAGGAGAACTGGGAATCAAATATACTTTTAGTAAAGCCAGAATTGAAGATTTCACCTACGCAAAGCCCCATGATAACCACGCCGCCACCAAAATCTGGATGTTTACAAACTATTTAAATGAAAAAACGAATGATATATATAGTATATATAATCCCACAGACATAGAACACGTTCGCGATCTGGAAAGGCAGGTTCAGCCACTCAAAATGTTGTCCTAAAACCAGCATTGCATCTAACCAGCATTTTGGAAGATCTGGTTTCTTAGAAGCTTCATAGTCTTCCCAGATCTTGATCCAGTCTGGGTCGTTATTCAGATTAGTATTTCCATGAATGATTCTGGCAACTAGTTTTGCATACCAGTCGCCATTCTCAGATGTATTGCGGCTTTCAAGGAACCACTTGACCCTGTTACTGTTGCCACCCATACGGCTTAAAATCTGTTCTTTCATCAATCCAAAATTCGAATCGGCATGTAAGCTAACAATCCTTGTGAGACGTTTCCTATCACTCGCCAGGATACTTACCGACAGCATTATATTCTTGAACAGAAGTCTTTTTTCCGAGTAAAGAACTAAAACGTGAATTTAAAAAAAATCATTTTAGTTAGATTTTAATTTTAAAATTTATATTAGTTAGATTTTACCTTACATCCGATTTAAATATTTTATTCATTGCGTGTGGACTCACCAATATCTAGAATCAACTCCTGGTAGTTCGAACTCACTGTTAACGGTGACCTGTACAGGAATATATTCCAAAACCCTTTGGAAAATACACTGTAAGCTGTATGCGCAGTTGCGTTCTTCAAATATGACGAAAGACGTATCTTGTTTCCAGAAAATTCATAAAAGTACTTTGTAATAAGTTCAATCTCCTCGTAGGAACGAGTCACAAAGTAATGCCATCCTGGTAAAGGGTTTGGGTCAGTGAATAGTTTGTAATCAGCTACAAAAGCAAAAATGTATCAGTTATATAGATCTTGCATCAAAAATATTTTGATGGTTACATTGACTTAATAAATATGCGGAAGACATTACATGTAAATACTTACCGTCATCTAAAAACGTTTTGGCGATACGTCTGGCGTCTTCGTCCAAAGTGTAAACTGGTCTATTTCCCTGTAAGAACGCGGAATTTTAGATTCAATTAGTTCACTTTTGTATAAAATGAATTAAAATGAAGTTAAAGCAAATGAATAATGCGTCTTACTTTTATCAGTTTCTTTAATACATCACCATATATTCCCCCCACATCGCCCTCCACGTCATTCGCCAATTGTGTTCCGTATAACCGTTTATACGCCACCCGAATGGCATGCATTTGAACTACATTTGGGTCCAGGCAGCAAAAGATCTAGAGTATATATAACATATGGACTTATTTTGCTATTTAAATGGTATTATAATTACCAAAATTAAATAAAGAACTCAATGATGACCATGTAAAAAATTATAGAAAAATTAAATAAAAATATTGTGGGGTAGTAAATTACATCACTAAGCGTAGTCTCGTCAGTCCCAATTCCCTGGATTGCCCAGCGTATCTGACGCGCCAAGAACTCCGCCTTCGGTATATAAAAGGCACGTATAAGTTCCCCCAAGTCATCTTCATCGAAAATTTTCTGGTTGAAAAATTCCGGTGTGAGGTCCTATACAGAGAAAAATTATGGACGTTAGGAAATTCACTACTCAATATGGCATATGGCAATAAGTATGTATTTTTTCGGATAAGTGTGTATCTTACAAAATAAAATTGTTTGAAGCCTGATTTCGATTCCTCTGGTTGTTTAAATGAGCGCATAGACTCAATAAGAGCTAGTTTCAAGAGTTGAAGTGGGCTGTTATGTTTTGCAGCTTTCCAAACAAAATCCCCGTCGTCAGTTGCGTTGAAGTCTGGCAAATCAACAGTTGTTGAGTTGGTTGACTGTGGACGTGCAACCTTCTGCGTGGTTTGAATCTCACCGTTAGAACCCTCATTTTCAATATTAACACACTCCAAAGTGTTTGCGAATGTGAGAATAAACAATGTTAAAAATGCTATTTTATTCATTTTGAAATCAACAACGGGTTAATTAGGGAAAAATTAAAAATAATTCAATATGGCGATGGGCAACTCTTTAAAGAAATGGTACTGAGAGACGATCCTGATTGATAAATTGTGAAATAATGAATGAGAAGGCTGTTAGGAAGAAGACAAACTTGGATAGGGAAGGCATGCAAGAGCTGTCACAGCTCCACGTTGTCATATTTTGTATATAGGATTTCTGTATGATTGTGTGGGTATACCCAGTGTGTTATAATAACGTGGATTTCTCTACCCGTCTCTCAAGACGTAGCCCGATCCGACTGCAATAAACCAGGAAGTGTATGTATTATGCATGCTTGCCGAATTTATGGATGCAGCCTCAAGTACACTACATATTATTAAAATTAATATATATAGCACAAATCATACTTATAGTGTTTCATCAAATGAGCAATACCTAGCACCTTTCTATGGGGCTATATAACTATATTTTCTGTTGTATCTTGTCGGGCTGTGATTGTTAACTTTGCTATTAGGCCCACAAATCTACATATATACGCAGTTTGCAAGCCATTTACGATAATAATTTTTAGGAATTGAGCAAATGGGTCATTAAACTACAACAATGTCGGTAGTGTACTTGCTTGTTCATTTATAAAAAAGTACTTGGATGTATGTAAATGTATATTAAGTATATTAGTAAGTATTGGAAAGTTCTTTAATGCGAGCTCTCCTGACTTTTTTTGACTGTAGTGGTAGCTTAGGTTAAAACTCGTGATTTATATAAAATGCGCAATTTAAATTTGACAACGAGGATGCCGTAGAGACAATGACATTGCCCATAACAAATATTTTATATCCTTCTATTTACACTTTTCTTATTTGTCATGTCATGATGGGAAAATATATAGAAAAACAATTTAAAACAACTAAAACCATACACTTAACTGTATGGTTAAATAATTCTTCAATGCTCAAGAATACATTTTTTGGCATAAAGAGGCATTCAACTTGGTCCCATTTTCACATCCGGGTTCCTAACATGTTTGTACTGTGTACCGAATTTGAAACCAAAGAGCTTGATTTAATTACATCGTTGCGTATGGTGGAAAGTCTTAATGAAAACAAAAACATATTTACACATTGGATATTAATGATAAAACTGATTATAACACATCGATTTTCCCTATCATCATAGCTATCAACGTCAAACTCAATTACTTTCATCGTCCAGTGTAAAGCCAAAAGCAGGAAATGAAATTTATGAACCTCAATCAATGTCGTCATCTCTATCTTTTACTTACAATTAGAAACACCACAGAGCCATTCTCAACAAATTTCTTTCTAGTCTTAACCACTAATTTCATATACCTAATAATGATTTTCACTTGTAATTAATTCTGTTTGCCTTGTGTTAAAACTGAAAGTTCTGTCATTCCTATTTGCTACTCAGACTAACTTTCACAGATCTTAGTGGTAGTGGTGCTAAAATTAGTGGTACATCTGGAGCTTCAACTGGTTTAAAACGTTCTTTATCGAGTCATACTTATTAAACTAAACGTGCAAGAAATCTTATGTTTACTTAATACACATTTAAATTAAATTTTTGCAATATAACTTTGAGTCATTTAAATCATTCGGGAAAATGGATAACCGGACACTCAACGTGTTAATAATTTTATATGCAATCTTTCTCAAGGCAAGCAATTCAACCTCTACTATTCAACAAGAAAAGCATGAAGAGCTGCCACCAGTTCTCAATTTGCTACTACAAGTTATAGACCTCCTTGCTAATTGCACTCATCACTTTGTTCACAACAGGAATAGTGAGCCAATAAGCTTATTCAAAGCTTTTTTGCAAAGTCACTATGAGTCAACTGCTATTTACACTCCTCATTTACTCTCATCGTCTGACACAGTTCACGTTCACGTTGAAATACCTAGTCATTTTGAAAACTACATGGAAATTTTCATTCCTCAGAGACTCTCTCCAGTTTGTTCCGCCTATATTCCAACATTCCAACCACCAAGCTATGATCCAATTCTAGAAATATACCTTCATGAAGTAGCGAATTGGTACTTCGAGAAAATGTCTACTTGGTCATCATCACTGCCAGGACTACTTTTGCTTTCGATTTCAGCGTCACCATATCAGGACTCTGTTTCAATGTCCGGAAATGACAATCCTACATTACCTATCACGTTTGATCACACAAGATTTACCACGCTAAAGATTCTTGTGCTTCACGAATCAAGTGACTCGGCTTACATTCCTTGTCTACCATGCGAGAGTAGCTCAGAATGGGAAATTAGCCTAGAACGCCAACTTTCCATTCCAGTGACACTGAAAGATTTACATGTACGATGGGAGAATTTACATTCCAATCTTCATAGCAATGACCCCTACGATGAAAGGTATGATAATACCCCCTCCAGCCATGATTACACGAAATCAATAATATTTCAGTCCCTGAATTGTTCGGGAGAAAGATGTACACGCTTGTACGAAGAACCCTTCATGTTCACATCCAGTATCTGGACAATGCGAAAAGCGAAACACTCCATTAGCGCTGGGGCCATCTCATATGGCTACAAATATAGAGTGTTCATCAGTGAAGATACATTGTATCAGCAAACCGATATGCTTTTTCTTCTGAATTCTTTGTCAGGCTCGGAATGGTCGTACATAATAGTTGGTCTGGGGCTCGTAATAGGAATACTCTATATTTCTGGCATAAAAGGATCAACATTCTGGGTTGTGACTACGATTTTTGAACAAGGTGACGTACTATCTGATCACGTCAATTCTAAAAACGCACATATTATTTTGGGTTGGATCTTTACAACCCTTCTAGTACGCAACATTTATCAAATTAGAATGTTTGCTGTTTTGACGGCAGGGCCTGTGCCGAAGGATATGCCAACTTCATTTCAAGACCTGATTCAAAATAATACTATGACAATAGTTGGTGAGCAGGCCCTTCAAGAATTTCTGTATGATGCTCGAGTTTCAAGACGAGCATATAATTTCAGCTTGGGAAACAAAACAGAAAGTCTGCTAGACGAGAAGTCTATTATAATTTCCTTCAAATACCGGGACTTAGTCAATGTTTTCAGGAAACTTTCTCAAGGGATCAAAGTGGCTTGTTTAAAATATGTCATAAAAGACAGCCACATTCCACAAGACAAGGCAATGGGGCCCCCATTCTCAAAATACCCCGAGGGAGCTGGAAAATATATAGGTGAGAAAATGAAAACACTGAAAATATTTGCATTCATCTACCGAACCCTCCCAGTTGATGATTCCGTTATAAAACATACAATGGGGGTATCTGACTCAAACTTTTACTTAAGTCCTTTAATTGATGCGTTTGGAAATCGAAAATTGTTCACCAACATTGAGTCAGAAGTGCTAACGGATTTTCGACTTTGGTACTCATCATTTAGGGTATTTTGCATTCCGTTCTTCGAATCTCGATTAGCCAACCTTGTGGAATCCGGGATTGATGCAAGGATACGCACAATTTTTCAAAATAGGAATCATGCGTTCAACATGAAAACGGTGAACAGAGACGGAAGATTTAACAGAAGATGGAACTTTGAAACATTGTCATACAACCCGAAGCTGTTGTCCAAAAGATTTGGCGCTGAGCCAGAAAATGGTATGGACAACGTCAGTTTCCAAACTTTGAAAGCAATTTGGGCGTTACTTGGAACACTGATTTTGATTACAATTTTCGTATTTGTGATGGAGCTAATTCCGTTCCAGAAGGCGCTGCCGTGTCGTAAAAATCAGAGCGAGGTTAAAACACAGGAATTAAGAGTCCAGGATAAAACGGACGCAATTGATGATGAAAATGTCTTCGTTGTGAAAGTTCGTTCAAAAGTACTATAATTCTACTTGTTATATAATAATAAAAACTGAATGTGTTGCGAAATGCCCCAATAACTTTTACATCCACACATGTATTGCTACAGCCACGATTACATTGGAGTTGGGAGTTCTGCTAATTTTATTTGGTGAAACCTTTTCAGTTAAATGTACTTAATTATTAATCAACTGCAATCTACAAAAAATAAAATTATTACACGCAGTGGTTGTCAACGTCCGAAATGCAAAATGCTCTAGCTTCTTTTTGTTATATATTTTAGCGCTCTCTATTACATACACATTGTATTAAGTCAAAGCAATTAAGATGACGACGATGCTGACGCAATCTTAACTGAACGTAGAAGAAACCTGAGACAGTAGGAACATAAGTAGGAAATGTGTATACATTAGTGTGCAACTCTCTTTTCCCCTTGTGAAAGTGTATATAGTATGCCTGTTACTTTTATATGTACATTGCGTAGCTCACACACCGACTTTTCTTAGCTGTACTCAACTCATATAGATCACAAATAATTTTGATAAAAATGACACGTAATACCAGTGCATTTGAGATGGAAAGAAATGTGTGGCAGCATAACATATAAAAAAAAGCTTAATTTTTACTTACATTTTTACTGAGCCGGTATCCATGTCTTAATCTTTGACACTAAATTCAAAACATCATTTTCTTTTAGCGAATAACTTAAATTCTTAAATAATTTAATGAAATAGTTCAACGCTCATAGAATTTTGAAAGAATTGGTCACATTATCCAGCGAATTGGAAAATATAGAAAAGGGATAGCTCGGGATTGACGGTGAGAATTCTCATTATTTTATTACGAAACTTGCAATTCATGTCGTGACATAATGCACATATTTATGTCTAGTCTTCTTTTATGTTTCTCCAGATCCACTGCTCATTAAAAGAGTCAAGATGAGACGAAGAATTTGTTCCCGTTCGATTTTCACAATAATTATATTCCTTTCCATAGGGCTCATAGACACATTTAGTTCCCCACAGTATGTAATGTCTACAGAAGAACGAGACTTGTATTTACAAAAATTAATCAATCATTTGGTAGGCGGTATCTCTGATGCATGTTTCTGGTTTGAACCGGAAGCAGAAGAATTTATTGACGAAGAAGATTTATTTACTAGAATATATTACAATTTTGATGAAGGAGGAAACAAAAGCGAACAAATTATATACAAGAGTGACAACATCGATCTAAGATTCTCTACAGGTATTGCTATAGCAACACGTGAGTTGTTATATTGGCGTAATGAAGTGCGAACGATGAGAGTATTGCGACGCAATAGTCTCAACGGCAACAAGCTCCATATAAGTTTAGCTTATTCTCGCTATAACGTGATACCTACTAAACGTATGTTTGAATATGTAAGATTTTCTAGTTTTTATGTTAAATTTTGCATACCAAGTTTCTTATTTTCCATTACAATAATTGGTTCACAGACCACCACGCCATTATACTTAATCATAAGCCAAAGGATGTGCGTACCTGCGTGAGATCCTATTTAGAGGAATCAATTTGCATAGAACTGGACAGTTGGGAGGACCGCTCAGTTGATCTTGTAAAGCCACATTGGAAATATTTTGGGAGATTAGATTGCTCCACCTCCATTTTTCAAAGTTGTCAATTTGGTGATGAACTTGAAGCAGAAATTCGAAGAGCAGCACAGCGAAGTAATACCATTGCTGACCTGGTGGTTGTAAATAATTTTGGGTGGTTAGATAGAAAAGACAAAGTTCGCGGAAAACGTGTAATGAAAAACAAGGAAAAAATTGCTACCTTATTTTCTGACCTTGACATGAACCGAACGGAGGGAAAAATGGTGCGTGGAGTACTACGACTTATGTCTGTAAAATCCGATCCCATCAAATTGTACCTGGCTGTTAAAGGCGTGCATCCTGACTTTAACAAAGAGGATGTAATCAATGAAACAATTTTAGCCCGTCACCGGGGAGATTTTGAGAAATGGTTGTACATAACATCCGTACCCGTTACCGAAAATGGGACAGAAATTGATGAAGCGATTGATGATTTAAAGCAAATGCGAGAGGATCAATTGAAAGCTGCATCTGAAAATGAGAATAAAACTGAATTTGAGAAGCTATTTGAAACTTATAAATACCAAATTCCGTTGGATGAGGAGCTTATAAATGCAGAGAGAACACTGGATTTAATGTATGAAAAAAATAAACGGCACTTTGAGGATTTCCAAGATAGCGAAAAATTCCAAGATGCACTGCAACATTGGAAATCTCTTCAAGCTTCTCCAAGGAGGAATACTGTCAAAACGGAGAATACAGAACAATACAAGGAATTAAATATCCTTAAAGCTGCGTTGGATACCTCCCATCTATATGAAAATTCGTTTGGGGTAGCACTTGGACATTCACTAATGCATGCTGTCAAATCAATAAGCAATGGTTAGTAAATCAATTGTCAAATATGAAATAATGAATAGGTCGATAGTTAAAATGAACTTGAAGTTTACACCAGTTTATAAAAAAAATTAATTTTCATTTGCTTGCAGGTACAAATTGGAAAGAGGAGGCAATTTTCACGGAGTTGGCAACTGGGGTCATCAGTAGTTATGCTGATCTATTTCGTAGACCAGGATGGAAGATGAAACCATTCGGCTTGATGAATGCTACAGACTGCCTTCGGGAATTTTATTGGGACGCTATTAAAAGAAAACATCCGCGTGTATACAAAACTTTATTAACTACTTTAGCTAATGTTCCTTATTATGCAAAAATGATTGAGGCAGCTAAAAAGAAGGCAGAGCGACTGAAACTTAAGAACGCGAAATTTAAGACCCCGTTCAATGTTACTGAACAAAGCGGACGCTTTCTTAGCGATGATATGCCAGTATGGAAAAATCTAGAACTGGAAGACGAGGACACCTTCCGGGACGAAGTAGAAAACGAAACTGACGAGATGCCAGAACCAAACGAAATTGCAATTGAGATTTTAGATGATTATTCGAATCAGTCATTTTCTGACGTAATATCTTCAGAGGAAAGTCATTCCCGCCCTAAAAGATTGACACAAACTTGCTCACGTTATGATGAATACGGTTACGTGCCTTTAAAATCATATAACAAAACCGAAAATCAATGGTTTTACGGTTTTGGTTCCTGTGAAACTGACAGTTACGAGCCAACGTGGATGGACACCTATGCAAATCTGTCTACTAAGGGTAAAGTGCCAAAAAACCTGAAGCAACTCAAAAGGCATTTAGGAAAGTTGCGTGTTTTCTGCTATAAGGATTCTGATCAATACCTTGAGCACTTATTTAAAGAGAATGTGATCTATCTCGATGGTAACAACACACTCTTTGTAAATCGTACCTTTTCCGAACGTCCAAAGCATACGCCAATTGAAAGCAGAATGATGTGCTTCGCTCTTGAGTTGAGAGCATTCACTTCCACTTTTCGAGCAAGGGATAAACGTAATATTAAGTTTTGGAAGGACGTCGCAAAAACACCGAAAAAACTTAAGACAGTTTCCTTGACGGTAGATTTCATATTTGAAATGACCTTCCAGTATGTGGGATCTGCGAGAAGAATACACCCCCATTTTATTAAGTTGTGCAGAAGTTTCGTGCTTACCCTCAGGACCATATTATTGAAGTTAATTCAGGATAATGAATTTACATTTCTTTGGTGTCCTATGCAACTATCGCATTGGTGCGCACCAGAATATTTTAATAATCAGGATGACCAATTGGGGATTCACTCATTGATTCAGTTTTTAATCCATGGGCTTCGGCCGGTTGAGAGGCAACAGGATCCCAATGTCGAGAAGATATACTCGAAATTTTTCAGTAAAACCTACAATGAACTTCTGAGAACGTCTAAATTTTATGATTTGCATTAATTTTTTGAATAATTCTTTCATTAATTCGTTCAGTCGTTTTAAATTTTTTTAATGTCACATTTGAAATAGTTTAGAACATTTAAAGGTATATGTAAAATGTGTTTTAAAATCTGTCTTGAAATTAAGCTTGTTAATACAAGGAAAAGCTCAGGATATAAAGTAGCATTTGTGCTGAATACAGTTTAAACATTTAAATTTAAAAAATAGAATTGTGTCTGCTGTGAATAAGCTCTTGTTAGCTGTGTAGGAAGGAGGAAAACATGCACCTCACCTACGCACAATTAATAAGCTATATGAATACACAATGTTTGTTTGGTCAATGTATATACAGATTGATGGAACGTTATAAACTATATTAAATAAAAAAATGTCTCGGTATGGAAGGTTATGAATGAAAGAAATGTGTTAAGGCTGATAAAATGGAGTCACTGGTAAAATTTGGAGACGTAAATTTAACATTCTTCATTATCGTTACTAACTAAAACTGTTTATACCTTACATGTTCCATAGAGAATTCGTTGACGCTCAAAGGGAAAGACATACAAATTATTTCTATAGACATGTTTGTAGACTTATCGGAACCAGAATCTCTTTTGGTATAGAAAGAAGGAGAACAAGGAATTTCGCTGCTACATGTAATAATCCTCACTCACTATCATCAACATAATCAATCATATTTTGCGATTCGTGAAGCACAAAGATTTCAAATTATTCGAAGCAAACGTGATTAACTTTACACTCAAATAAAATCACAAAATCTACTTTTGTTTTGATGGAAACGCCTTGCCTTTACATAAAATCTTTTAAACTAGAATCTCAACTTTTTACTTTCTAAGCATTAAACATATGCAGGAAGATGTGTAGTATAACTTATACTATTTAAAGTAATATCAGAATTACTTAGTTAAGCAGTATGATTATCTGATAAATGAGTACACTACTCACTAACTATGATCGTCTGATCTGACTCACACAGTCAGTTCAGACAGGGAAATCTGATCATTTTGAAAACTAAATGAATATTTTCATATCTCAGAAATCTCACTAGTTTGTTTTACATACATTCCAATCACCAAGCGATGATATTTTTCACAGAGATGGGTTAGACATTACTAGTAGCGCTGTCTGCGCTGAATATGATGATTTCTATAGAACTGAATCCTTTATCTGATGCATAGAAGCCAAAAAATCCGAAATAAATAAAATACTCGAAAAGTTGTTGAGTTATTAAATTTTGCTTTAAAGATTCAGCATTATTGAAAATGTAATTAATTCACGTTGTAATCTTTAAGGCATACTTTTATAAAGGAACTTATGAAAATTAAAGAACGAACGGTTACGTATTCATCACGTAGGAAGTGGGTGGAAACTCATTTTGCCCCCCTCCATATCCATCCAATAGACAATCAAACACGTTATATTTCGATGATGAATTTTATACAGGATATAGAATTTCAATATCACACGCAATCTTTTAGTCCTCACGCTTTTATTTACTCAACACTGACATAATTTTCTTTGTTATTCACGCCAACCTCTACAAGCCAAATGTTATATCGGTGAATTTTATGAGTCTATAAATATTCGACAGAGTTTCAACTTTTTAGTGCAGTCATTCGAATGAAACCGAACATACGAAAAATCCTGGATAAACAGACAATTATAACCTTAATAACTTACAATCCATCTGAAGGCAAGCAGTCAAAGCTCCCATATCCCACATAAAAATCAGGAAGACCACATCATACTACCAGTTCTCACTATGTTATCACAATTTGTTGGCCTCTTGGTTAATTGCACTCATCACTTTTTCTATGACAGAAATAGAAGACCAATAAACGTATTCAAAGTTTTCTTGCAAAGGCACCACGAGTCAAGAGATGTATATACTCCTCATTTATTCTCATTGTGCATTGTCTGACTCAGTTCACACAGGGCAATCTGGTCATTTTAAAAAACTACATGGATATTTTCATTCCCCAGAGATGATCCCCAGTTTGTTCCACATACATTCCAACATTTTAACCACCAAATGCGATGATCAATTTCAAGCACGGTACCTTAATGAATTAAAGATTGAGTTTAACTTTTTTCGATCTAAGTGCATTCTGCGACATCCCTGAAAATCAGTTGATCACTCCCCTACAATTACCTTAATGACTCCACCCTATGTGTTGCAGATACCATTTTTTGTGCTGCACGAATCAAGTGACTCGCTCTACATTCCTATTCAGACACGTTAAAATTTGTCCCATGCTTAGTTAAATTTTGAGTTGACCGCAAAGAAGCGTTAGATTCAATGAAATTTGAAATTTTCAAATGAGAATCCATTATATAGTATATTTTTTTTAAATTGAGTACTGTAAATAGATAAAATCAATGCAAAAGTGTTGTGGTAAACATTGATTACGTGATGCAAACAGGTTCATCAGTAAACTAGTACTTTTGCAGTATCCCCCACACTAAGACTACTTTTTACAGCTTTACGCTTTTATCTTTCTCACTTGGCCTTGACTCACTGCAGCCCACCCTTCCTAACTCAGTTCCGTAGCTCATGAAAAAGAAGGAAGCAGGATAGACAGAAACAAGTTAGTACAATACATGCACAAAAGCATGTTCATGATGTGCTATAGTCGGAGCTAACCACAATCTCATCTTGTGCTTCTCCAGCTGATTGAATTTTTTCAGGACGTCTCTCAAGTTCTTAAATTTAGTCAATACGTTTTATGTAAATGTTTGTAAAACGTGCGGCTGCCCTAGTAACCAAGTATTTTAAAGACTGTAATAAATTACTCACTCAACCAACTTATTGCAGCGCACACAGTATTGTAAAAATGGACTCAAAACATGTGCAAAATGGAAATGCCGTGAGCTTAACTAGTCTTCCGAAGCTACAGCTAACATCCTTTATGCAGAACATTGACGCTGTCATGTTTGACTGTGATGGTAAGCCTTTAATTTAATAGTTGTTGCTCGAATGGCGAAACATTAAAACTGTCAACTAGCAAAGAAAGTGGTGCCTTAGATTTATTGATTGTAATTAATTAAACAGGTGTCTTATGGCTTGGAATGGATCCACTGGAAAATGCTCAAGCCCTTGTTAAAAAGTTTAGGTCAATGGGGAAGAAGGTGTTCTTTATGACCAACAATAGTACAAGAACACAAGAGGAATTTCTGGAAAAGTTTAATAAACTAGGGTTTGAAGCAACAGTGGTAACCTTATTAATAAATTAAAATTCATTTTTCATAGTTATATGGACTTACATCAAAATATGGTTTGATGTCTGTTAATTTCAGGATGAAATAGTAGGCACAGCATTTTTAGCAGCATTGTACCTGAAAGAGCAAGGATTTAAGGGTAAGGCGTATGTAGTCGGTTCCGAAGGAATTACCAAGGAGCTAGCTAAAGTTGGAATAGACAGCTTGCCAATTGGGGTACTTCTACGCTACTATGCAAAACATTTCCTTGTCAATGTGTTTCTCTTTAAGGCTTTACTTAAATGTCAATATATATCATTTAATACAGCCCGACACGGTAGATCCATCCAGTTTACGATGGAATCCGTTAGACTACAATATAGACTTGGACCCAACTGTTGGAGCCGTTGTAGTTGGCTTCGATCATCATATCAGTTACACTAAAATCTTGAAGGCTGCCAGTTATCTCAATAGCAACAAATGTTTGTTCGTAGCAACAAACACGGATGAGCAATTTCCGGCCCGTGGATTGAGTACTATTGTTTGCCCTGGTGAAAAAAAATTGTTGTCAATTCGATATTGAGCGAGAAATCGATATTTTGTTTATAAACGTAACCGATTTAATTTAATTTTTCATTGCTATAGGGACTGGCTCTTTCGTTAGTGCTGTAAAAACGGCTGCAGGGCGGGAGCCTGTTGTAATGGGCAAACCTGAATCTTTCCCATTTGAGTATGTGCAGAGAAAGCACAATCTTCAACCAAACCGTGTGCTAATGGTTGGCGACAGGTGAAAGCATAATAAAACCTGTATATTTAACAATGTTCATCATAATCAAGCATAAATAGGATTTAAAGTAAATAATTTAAATGAACAAATCGTTGCAGGGGAAACACTGACATTCTGTTTGGAAGGCAGTGCGGTCTCTGGACCCTATTAGTTATGACTGGTGTGACAGACATAAAGACCATGCGAAATTGGGAAACGTCACAAGATCCCGTAGAAAAAATGTGTGTTCCAGACTATTATTCACAGGATGTCAATGAATTCTACCAATTGCTTCTAAATTGATGTAAGCCTCAACATTTAGAAAGTCAAATTCTTTTGCAAATCAAGTGCCATTATACTGCAGTCGTATTCGAATTTAGGAAAAAAGTGTCTTTCATTCAATCAAATTGCTTTACAACTATCCTTTTTCTTTAGATGTGATATTATCAAAAAAGCTAGCTCTCTCCACTCTTGGTGACTAGATGTGTGCTGTGAATATTTTAATGAAATAAATACCATAATTACAAACAGACTCCGTCCATTGTCCATACTAAATCATATCACTATGGTTTCATTTTAACTGATCCGTTTTATTAGTTAAATCTTTTCCTTTGTTGAATTGACAGTATTATTATTACTTGCTTTGCACACATCATATATATATATATATATATCATATCATATCAAAAGTACAAACTTTCAACAAGCGGAGAAATTCATGTTTCATTTTACACTAAACAAGATGTGTAGTTTTTTTTATAATTACACTACGGATACAAATGAACAAGTACAACTCACAAAACAAAATTACGCATGTTGACAATCTTATTTGTATAATATTATTGATTTCATTTAAAAGCTATATTCGATCATTTCATTTTCATTAAAATTAGTTACTTCTGCTACCTAAGTGTATCTATCCATATTATATATATATAGTTTGATCTCGAGAAGGAGTACGGAGACAGAAAAATGTTTGATTTTTAAAGTTAAATATACAAAACTCTCGTTCAAATTTCGCATTCGCGCGCGTTCATTTCGAATTTTTTTGGAAACTTATTCCCGATTAGTAAACTTATTACACCTCATAATTTTACCACCCTACTATTTTTTTCGTCTTCCTATCATATTTTAAAACGATTGCGTTGTTTAATTTTGTTGGTGACTTAAAACATACATACATTCATAATTAATGGTTCATTGTGTTTTTACATTATTGCAATGTAAAGCCGGCCTATCTACACATATCCAAAAATGGAACTGTAGCTAAATTTAGTTTGTATGAATGTAGGTTTTGTAGAAGGTAGAGAAGCAAGTTGAAAATTATGTTAAAAGACTGAATATTTTAATTAAAATGACTTAAACTTAGCCATGCCGACATCTGAGTTAATCTAAGTTACATTAATTAAACGAAAAAAAGCTACAGTTGTTGTCTCAAGTGGAAACTGCCTAAAATATAATGTTTGATTAATATATCACATAGGAACGGTAACAACAGTAGCATATACGAACCAATAAACTAAAACGCGAGTTGTAAGGCTTGATACGTCAAGATACATTATTTCATCTTATGACCAGTTTATGCACACGTCATATTATTTGTATTACTTTCATCTCAACCCCAAATATTTTTTTTAGTTGTTAGTTTTTGCGACCACAAACTTTTTTATCAAGTTTTGGTATAAAATGGACCGAAAAGAGTCTAGCTACCGATATATATATATAAAGATGATGATAAATTCGCCAAGTAATAGTTATCTAAAAGTTATTATGCAGGCTTGTAAAACTGTTTCGTGTGTTTTTTAAAAGTGCTTAATTCTAAAAAGGTTCTTAGGCCGACAGCATTATTTTTTTCCTTTAAGAGTAGCATAGCTATAGCAATAGTAGTGTGGCTTAGTTTTTTCTCAAAACATCAAAGCAGCTAAAACTCAACTTTCTATTGGTAGCCATAAGCAACCGTTGTTCCGATTTTTTTTCTTGTTGAAGTTCTCTCCAGCCGACTATGCACAGACTTGACTGTAAAAAATTTAGGAATTTTTCTAAGTTATGCATAATTTTTTTTAGAATCTCATAGCAACACTGACTGAATGAGCAAGTTTCTGTTGTCGTCTGCTATGTGTGTGTTGTGAAATCCGCAACAAAATGTTGGCGAAGCCGTAGTCAGAACCTAGTTGAGCTTATATAAGTATCATATCTATGATTATTTGCGTTGATATAATATACAAATATAAAATACAAACTCAACATCATACTAAAAGTCCTCATCTCCACAAACATCAAGAAAGACATCGAACGACAGCCTGCTACATTGACCATCAGAATTAAAAACGTATTTATGAAACGTCCCATCCATGCAGATTGCTAAGGGTAATGGAAAGTGAAACTTGTGAGCAATTTTACATTTTAAAATAGTAAATCTTCGTTTAAATGCAAGTTGGAAAAGTTTCTCAATTAATTTCTCATAAACAATAAAACTCTTACCGACAACGGAACTATGAGATGCAAATGCGCAAATGCAGGCACATTCTGGTGGCACTGTGAAATTGGCAAGGGCCCACTGCGACTCGATGTAGTTACCCAAAAACCCCATTTTCGAAAATCTGTATGAAAATATAATGTAAAATTATTATTATTAAAGAATTTTGCTTTCTTTATAAAATTATCAATAAAATATTTTTTTTTAATTCTCTAGGAACCTAGGATTAGAATGAAAAAGTTGTATTTTGGGTACTTACGTAGAACGACGATTTAAGTGCGAATCTTTAATGGCAAAAATGTGAATTGTGCCTTTGTCACTGGAACAGCATAGGAAGTCAGAGTCCAGACTGAAATTAATACAATATAAAGTGGCCGGATCTGACCCTCTCCGAAGCTCGTTAAGAAGTGCTCGTTTCTGTGAGTCCCAAACACGAATCAATGTTCCTTTATCTGATGCTGTGGCAATCATGCTTCCTGACTGGTTAATGGAAAGGCATGCGATTTCACCTTGATGAGCATTGATTGTGACGGGACAACTGGAGACGGACGCTTCTGTCGTGGTCAAATTCTACAAAAAAAAATGTTTCAACCAGAGAAAGTTGTATAATATTCAACTCAACATCCCTTTTACCTTTTATTATTCATGTCTGTTCCTTGTATTTCATTTGAAGCTTGATAAAAATGAACAAAAACTTACAACAACTTGTATGGACCCATCTCGAAAACCAGGGAAGACAAGTAAATTGTGGATACCAGGAGACAACTCACAAAGTCCAGTGGGATTATTGCGAGTCTCAATGGTAAAAAGTTTTTGGGGATTATTTGGAAAGGAGAATATATGAATTTTATTTTTCAAAATGGCAACTAAACGATCCCTCCTACATCTTATAGCGAGGACAGGCTGAGTAAAAGTGAATTCTAGAACTGAGCGCTTTTTAACATCGTCGTATACGAGAACTGTGTTATCAGCGTATTTGGGTCGGTGGCCCCCACTCACGATGGCAAAGAGGTTACATCGATACACCATTTCACAGTAGCCAACACTTCCCAAAAATTTCTCATCTGCAAAAAAAACGAGTGAGTAATCAAAATCAACTACACTTTCTCCAAACTCCCAAACACCAAAAAGAATTTATCTAATTAGAACGTGTAACGGTTTTTTTTACTGGGCATACCAAAATGTACTTTTTCAACGAGTGGTTCCACATTGTAAATTCGTAATCCATTATCCAAACAGC
The DNA here is from genome assembly GCA_036850725.1 of Orchesella villosa. NCBI lineage: Eukaryota > Metazoa > Arthropoda > Collembola > Entomobryomorpha > Orchesellidae > Orchesella > Orchesella villosa. Next base: position 25,221 of record JAANSM010000020.1, on the reverse strand, counting down.
AGTGGAAGCAACCTTAAAAATAAAGATAACTTAGTCAACCTGATAAACTCTATAGTGAAAGTGAAATACCAAATACATTTTTATATTAATTTGTTTTTATAAGGTGCATAGTCACTTTTGTCTTGATTGAATCTAATGCTGTTTATGCTGGACATGATTTCATGAATCCTCTTTTTGTGTAATGAGACCACGCACAGGAGAGGAGACGAGGACCACACACACAAACACACAACACACCAATTTCCAAAACTTATTTGTAACTTCACAAAAAAAATGTATTTTATTCCCCCAAAAAGTTATTTCTCTCTGTCTCTCTTCACATTATGCTGCTGTGTGATTTGATTAGTCAGCAAAATTTTCGTCTCATGATTCCAGATTCAGTCTCGCCTATTCCCTATATCCCACACACAATGATGATGGTGGAGATGACTGGAAGTAAAAAATTTAACTAATTGACTCCTCTTCCACTTTCCACTTTCTGCAACTCCCACCCTTTGTTCCTGTTTTAACGTTTCCTGTGTATCTCTATCTCTCACTCAATTTATTAGTCATCTATGTACCTCTCACTTGACTTTGTTTAGCTTTTTTTGTACATTTCTAAAACTTAGTTTAATCAATCGTTTCTTTAAAAAAATATGTAATAGCTAAGCTACAAAGTTGACAAAGGGTCGTAAAAATTATAGAGTGCGTCTTGTTTTTGAAAAATGTTGTCGTTACAAATAAATTTTGAGAGAACCATATGATAACGATGATGATGATGATCAGCCAGCCAGGCTGCACAAGTTGTGCATGATCATCTGTTTTTAACCCTTTTTCCTTGTGTTGTTGGTGGTGGTCTGGTCTGACGACAGAAGAACAGAGAGAAAGAAAAATAACATTTGTGTGTGTGTACCACCACCACCTAGTCCACATGATATCAACATATTATATAGAGGTTTATATTACTCATGCTCGTGTAAAGGACATCAGCCTTTATCTCCCTAAATCATATCTTCTTCACGCTAGTTCATATGAACTGAGCAAGGTTCGAGCGGGCATCATTAATCTCTTGTAAATCGGGGTCTTCTTATTCCCGGAAATATTATGAGACTTTTTAAGCTTTCTTTCAGTGTTTAAAAATTTGGTTGTAAAAATTTGCTAAAGGATATGGTTAAGTTAAGAGGATTTTATTTCAAATGGAAAAGAGTTTAGAGGCATAGCTTTCTTACGTAAATGTGGATGAAATACATGAGCTGAATATCTCGTAATGTATCTCGGCTAGGGGGAGGGATGCAATGTACTTTGCTGTATGACTACGCAGTAGATCTTTGTTTTTTGTTGAGAACGTTTTCACTATGCTTATTTTGTAGTTGAGTTCATGATTCATGAAATGCTCATAATATAATGGTATACCTAGCCTATTTACTTGTGTACTAGCCACATAAATCGATGCTATGGTTATCTTGAGGGGAATTGGGAAACTGCTAGCTCAGCTAAGGTTTCTTTCGTCCTAATGTAGAGTAAGGTGGCCAGATGCCAGTTAAGTTTCAATCAACTGCTTTGTCTCTATGCATACTGCAAAACCATCATCATAGATGAGGAAAAGATGTTTGATTTAATGTTACAACCAACTCATATTAACATAGATGCGAGCTACCTAAAATGGCATTCTTTAAAAAATGTTTTGTTATGTTTGCTCGACCTTGGCATTTGCTTCTGGTGTGAGCCAAAGGTTGAAGGTTGTCTATAAAAGCCTAATTTAGCAACCTCCACTCAACACTGGAATTGCGAAGTCCAGCCTAGCATTTAATGCGGGCCCTTAAAATAACTAAAAATAAAAGTATTGCTTCGACATCATTAACAGAATAATATTATACCTATCAATTAGCATCAAATTACCCTATTCTACGTGGGACTATTGGTTTCTATTTGTTCATCTGAACGTAATCTGAACACCCACAACCTTCGTACGTCAGAAGTCACAAACCGTGTGGAGGCCGAAATTCTTAAAAGTTCACAGAGTAGGTTGGTAAATGAGCCCACATTTTGTTGTTCCACTTATTTATAGCTTCAAAGCATGTAATGTCCATTTAATCTTTGACTAGTTCCCTTTTATTTGCAAATCGAGGAAAAATGCTTCTAATAGTTTCATTCAAATGTGTCTCAATCTTAATATGTTTTGCTATATAAATCCACTTATTTTTCTTGATAACTAACAACTAATAATGTCAGTATCTCCTACGCTCAAATGTTATTTTGTTTACGTGAAACGTGACGCATGTAACTCCAGCTTAAATTCGTTGCTTTCATTTGGATTGCAATGTTGAATGTGGCTCTTTCTTACCTGTTAGTTTTATGTGCCGAAAGGTGTTTATGCATGTAAGCTAAGATAACAAACAAGAAAATTCTGTGGTTGTGCTTTCCCCAAGCGTGATTTCCTCCTTCTTTTCCCTTTATCTAAATCGTGGAAGGAGGTGAGGTGGAGAAAGCTTTTAAATAGTATTATAAGGGAAAGGCAAAGCTGTTTAGTTTTCCAGTTGTTTTGTTGACCCTAAAGTGGGAAGGTGAGGGTGAGGCGCTAGCTTAGACAAGTTGGCTAAAATCATTTTCTTGTCATTATCTCGTGAGTGTTGCAACAGCTCTCCTAATCTATAAAACAAAGTCACTGTTTTCATTTACTTGAAAATAAAAAAAATTGTGCGAATATAAAACTTTTTTGTTAGAGCTTGTAGCTCAATACATTTTATTTGAGTTATGATAACATAACCTTACCAAACTCTTCTCCTGTTAAGATATACTGTATCGTTATCCATCTGAATAGATGACGGAGGATATCAGCACCGGATTTTTTTAAACCACTATCTAAAATCTGGGTTTGAGCCAGGCTAATAAAAAAATCACAATCATTTCCTGACGAATTTTTGCACGGTTCAAAAGTTTTTTCTACGAATTTACATACATCTTCTTCGCTTCTTGCTGCTTTGGATCTCTGATACAATCAATTTTGGTATGGAATTCTTTAAATAATCTTTACTCATTTCGTAATTTAAATAAATCTAATTTTCTATAGCAATTAGATGCAAATGTGTATATGTGCAGTTGCCTACATGAATCCAATCATGCACAATTATTTGCTCACATGATGCACCAAAACAAAACTTTTCTTAACTGGAAATGCATTTAAAAAGGAGCAGATGCAGAGAAATAATAGGCCCTCGTCACCAGTCTCTGTGTTGCATTTTTACAGAAAGCATTGGCACAAGTTTAATTATCAACGAAACCAAAAAAAAAGTTATTAATTTTCCACGGATATACCAGATCATTATCTAGTGATTCAGCTTTAATGAATATTTAGGAAACCATAAAATCACTCACGGACAAAGTTGAAATTAACACAGTAGCAAAAAACCTAGCCAGAATCGGCAAAGAAAGTTGCATGATTTTAATACAAATTTATGATATAAAATGAGCAGCCAATCAATTTAAAAAGTTTCGTTCTCTCCAAAACTCTTGTAGTTTCTTAGCTGGTTTCTGATTAGGTTTAGTTATTGAAGAGCCAGTAGCAAAAATAAATAATAATAAAAAATGCATACAAAGTGACGAACAAAACTTGTTCTGCATAATATAATGCTGCATTGAATTTAGTTGAGTGAGGCACATACACGTATATAAATGTGCCGACATAATCTGGTAGAGATGCAATCATGAGAGCAGCCTTATTAAGTAGATTCCAACCCTCATATCCTCTATCTCTTTTGTGTGGCTGGAGGCTGACTAATATGGAAATCCACCTTTCAATCTTATTCGTTCGATAGAGAACTCGCATAAAAAATTATACGCATAATACATAAGTTATGACCTGGATTTCCTTATTATCCATTTTACCAATCTATAATTTTGCCACCTTAATTGATTTCATATAATAAAAAAAACACAAACGACGAATAAAAAATTGCACTATACTGCAGCATACCGCATATGCATTCCCATTTCTATTTTGTGCTTGTGGGGCCCCCGTAACTAATCTGTAATTAGTGTTAATTATTTTTGAAATAGAAAAAAATTAACAAATTTTTTAAAATTAAAACAAGATTTTATTTGCTCCGGCTACTCCCTTTCCAACCATTATAATATTACGGTAGCTGAGCAACCGGCCAACACTGCGAGCTAAAGGCATTTTTGATCTTCCTCTAAGCAATTTAATTCCTTTTTTTCTCCTTCATTTAACCAGATTACCACACAGATTACAATTACATACAATATGGTTAGGAAAAAAAGTAGACACTCAAATGATGATGAATCGTGTAGCTAAGCAATAAGCTCAAATCCGTTCTTACAAAAAAGCCGAAAAAGTATCATCGCTGTTGTAGGTTGTAGGTACACCACTTTGTGCTTGTAATTAGGCTCATTTTACATGAAAGGAGAAGAGAATAAAATAATATTAAAAGGTGGAAACAATAAGGTTGAAGGTGGGTGGTGCGGTGTGCTTTGCTAAAGAACATATTACTTTTAGTGTAGTGAATTGGATTACAATGGCATTTGCACCCTGAGTCAGGACTCATCCTCCCAAAGAAGGAATTTAGTATCTTCTTGTCAAAGATTGGTATTATTGCTATTATAATGCTAAGCAAAAGTCTTGCTTATACATACTCTCTCTCTCGCCTCCTGTCATAATTGACATTGTCGCCTCATGTTTTCCTTGTCCAGACTAGACACAGGAGTTTTTTTTTACTAAAAACGATGCCGACAGTAATGAAATGAAAGTGCACTACTGATGCTGACTGCACTGTCCTTTTCTATAAAAATCGTGACAAGGCTCTGGCTCTAGCTATCTGCCTAGGCCATTCATTCACAGTCACAGTCACCCTCTCTGTGTAACGTTAAAGTTTGTAGTGCGATATCCATTTGTTTGTTCGTTGCTCCTTTTTCTATGTTAAGGTCTTAAGGTTCCTCAAAGACGAATCCTAAAATTGTCAGTTTTCCCTTGTCTTCCCATGTCAATTAGTAGCCACAAAATATGGCATTGTGAGCAGTGTTAACTGCTAGTTTCTTCTTGTTCATTTCTCTTTCTCCGTGTTCTTTTTTTTGTCATTTCATAATTTTTAACAATCCTTTTAATCTTGTCCTTATGGGATTAGTCACGACCCCTGAAGGGACCAAAGGGAAAAGAATAGAATAATATGATGATGATGATAATAATCATTAGAAAAATGACGACGTCGGGGTTAATCGTGTGGAACGGAAATTATTAGCTTCCCATCATCAACCTTTACCATTTCGTATTCATATTCATAAAATGTGTTGGTAAAGCGTCTTAACGAAGACACACAAAAGGAATGTGACAACAAGGGATATATCTCTCTAGTCCAGGGAAACAGTTGTACGCTTAAGCTTGCGTAATACAAAATACAAAATACAACTCAGGTGGTTTACTACAGGAGTAGACTGTAGAAGTGTAGACTTTTAAGGATTACACACATATTAGTTTATCGTGAGACGGGGCAAAAGCATAATGCTCCGTATCATCATCATTAATGATAATCTCGTATAAGTCATCATTATCTCTGCTAAAAGTAATACCGCCATGGAGAGAATACTTTATACTGTCTGACAATGTTTCTTGTAAAAGAATACCGCCCCGCCACGGCTGTTTTTTTACATAATATAAAAAGTGAATCATTCCTTTTTCTTTAGAAGGAAGATTATGATGTGGAAAAATAGAAGGATATTCATAAGCAAATGAAATGTAGGTAAAGAAAAGGACCGCCGTGGTGATGCTAATGCTATTACACAGTCTACTGTAGAGGAAATGATTTAAATTTGATGACTAAGTTAGAAATCATCTTGTTTTTTGGAAGAAAAATAAATTTTTTGAAAGAAATGAATTTTTGGGCTTTAATTTTTTTATAGGAATGTTGATGGGAAGGATAACCTGCTACTCATTTTTTCCTCCAACTGCTGCTATCTACAAAGTTGTAGCTTTCCTGGCTCTACTTTCTCTGCTTCCGAGTCCACCCTCCACAGCCACAGCCAACTTGGTCAAGGAAGCTGAACTGCAGAAAATGTTCAAGCTCAGGTAAAAGCTCTATAAGAAAAAGGATTAAAAAAATGTTATATATACCTACTCCGCTCGGAGACTAGCTGTAACCACCCTGTTTACTCAGAACCTACCTGTATCCTTTTCTTTTTGTGAGTGGGCTGACTTGATTTGACTTAAGATGACCACCAGAAATATATAGACATTTTAAGTGTGTGTAAATGTACACATACAAAAAAACATATTGCTCCTGGCAAAACCTGGTCTACGTCGTGCAGTCGTGCTCACCTTTTTTGGCTGTGTAAATATCACAAGCTGTCTCTTAATGACTGTGTGTTTGCCCCGAAAAATAAAAAAAATTCGTAATGGCAGTAATGACTCTTTTTTCCATATGTCCAGAATGAGTGACTAAGTTCATGCTAGTAATTTCCTTTGTAGTAAGCATTAGCATTGTCATTTCCCCCATTTTATTTTCTCCGTTGGGAATCCTTTTTCTCTTTGTACTGAGCGAATTAGCCTTCCTCACTCTTGTTAGATAAACAACGTGCGTGTATGATGATGTGTTAGAGTCTTATATAAAAATAATGATGTTTTCGTTACTGTTTTAAGACGTATGTGTAGCCCCGTGGCAGGCTAGGTGGGTTCTTTCACTGAAATTGCATTATTAGTTTTGAGTGAACCCACGTACGTATATTCTCTTCCTCCGCTAAATTACTTGATTCTATGCTGTTGGTTGCAATATAAAAGTTTTACCTTTTCTCTTCCTTTTTTTCATTAAATTCTTTCAATCCAATACAAACTTTGTTTAATAACAGGAGATCAACTTGACAATCCTTCTCCGGTTGAGATTACAATTTGCTTTCTAATCTTCTAAATTTGATGAGTTTAATTCTGCTTATGTTGGGTATTGAATCTACATTAATTTAGGAATGAAAATCAGTGGAAATCCCTGTGGCATCAGGAGAAGCACGTCCGATGTCGAGATCAACTTCTAACTCACATGGACTGGGCATGTCAAAAGGATATTTATCGACTGGAAAAGAGATTTCGACATCCGAATCAGGATACGGAGGATGACCCCACAGGGATATTCATCAGCAAGCCACTCGCTGATACCCTTATCAAACCTTGGAGTGGGTATGCTAGGTAAACTAATTAATTATACCGGTTTTGATTTACTAACTGCTAATTACATTCTGATTCTATATAAATTAAAAAGTATCTAAATAAATAAATGGAAAACAGTAAAAAATAATGATCTTATTTATCTCCCGAAGGCGTAAAAGGGAAGATAAATCAATTACGGATGAATGCTGCTCTGTTGCTGGATGCACTTGGGAGGAATATGCAGAGTATTGTCCTGCCCATCGTCGTCAACAAAGTCGTCGTCGTCGTTAAGTAAGAAGAAAAGCAGAGTCGAGTTTGGAGGAAAATGGATCGCAGAAATTAATGTCATTTTACCCTATCATCACATCACATCAAATATGATATCAACTAAGAATTATATATCCCATTAGGAATGTATGAAACAATATAATTATTTACGGAAAAATTTGTGTAATCAATCTAGTTTTAGTAGTAAATTTTATTTAATGTATAAAAATTATTAAAAATTTATTAAAATTACTTTCAAATAGAAGCAGACTAAATCATATTGTTGTAATATTATTTACTCTTAAGTCAAATCATTGGAAAAGTGCAAGAATAAAACAATATTATCTCTGTTTTTAATTACTCCTATTTCGCATGTGCTCTTTTCTCAAAATACGCATAGTATGACGCAACTGCATCACAACAAAAAGAAAAAACACCCTCAAACATGACGCGATGCTCAAGCTTGACGAATTTAAAATTAATTATGTGAAAAATTGGCCAGGCAATGAACTCCGTGTAGTAGAGCTTGAGGGATCCTTCCAGCACTTCGTTGAAGAATGCTTCCCGAGTAAATGTGCCCTCTAAAGCGTAAAGTGTTAAGAAAAACGTGAAAACTTCAATTGGCATTGAGAATGCGGTGTTGAGAAGCATCTGCAAACAAAAAAAGATTTTACTCCATGTTTTAAGGCTACTTTTGTAAAAAAAAAAAGACTAGAATTCGGTTACCTTAACAACTGAGTTTCTGCCACTATCCCCAGGGACCAAATGTTCAACGAGGCGGTAGTCAAGGTGGCATATTGTCCCCACTGTGATTCCAGTAGCGCTAATTTTCCAATTTCGATCCCAACTGAAATCAATTTTTGTCTCGGAAATTTGGTTCTCAAAAAACTGCTCTACCATGTCACTAGTGCAGCAGATGAAAGTGTAGAATAATATATCAGTTGTATATTGATAGCCAGTGTATTGGGAAACTCGCTCTTGCCACTTCTTTAAAAAGTCAATGACTGCCTTAATTGGCTTCCAATTTAAGAAACGCTTGAAGGCTCCCGCTGCCGAAAATGTGTAAACGAACATGAATGCTAGGAATCGCAAACATTTATGCAAAAAACGTAACACCCCCATTTCCCCCTGAATATCCGAAACCTGCGTGAATGAAAAAAAAATATTTTAAGGCTGATTTTAAACAAGCAAAAGTTTTACTAAAATATCTTATCAACTTTCTAAATCTTTTAAGATGGTACTAATTAGACCTGAACACCTGTAGATGTTACAGCCACAGCAAAGATTATGCCCAGTCCAGCAACATGTGTTGTGGTAAACTGTGGTAGTAAATGAAAAGTTATGAAAAATGTGTTGACTATATCCTTCCATGCACCAATCATCAAAAAGTGTAAAAAGGAAGTGCATACCAAGTCTCATAAAACTGCATTCCAAGAATAAATGAGGTCATTGGGAGCAACCATTGTTTCGGTTTTTTGGAATGAGTTCAATAGCACCTATTTCATCAGATATACAGAAAACAAGTAAAATAGTACAATTTTACTATAGTATAGACGACGAAGAGTCTAATGAAAAAATACATTCGTATACTTGCGAATAGGTGACGTTTTACGTCATTATTTCCAATGCAAAATGTATTGTTAAATATAAACGGAAAAAAAGTTACCTATTGAAAAAGTGCATACTAATGCTGTATTGTTAAACTTAATATGTTCCTTATCACAAGTAACATTGTCCAGTGCCTCCGAGCAACGCGCATACCGGCAACGTGACCAACTTTGCTGCAACTAGTTTTCAAAGATATAAAAATATAAACCAAGAATAAAAGTGATAAAACGTTGAAAACTCCTTCTTCACGCATGTCGGCGAAGGTTAAATTGTCTTTTAATTTTCCATTCATTACCAAGTAATTTTCTACCTGATTAACTTCCCACCTGAGATGCCTACCTGTATGCACTCTGCTTTGTTAACAGATCAGCCTCCTTTTTTCGTTTATCATTTATTGTCCGTGAGAATCATACAGGTTTTTTATTGCCATTCATTTCATTCTCTCCATGAACAATGATTAAAAGTACATAATATGTGTGTAGGCGTTAACTGCTAAGCATATGTTTCGACTTGTTTCCCAGTAGCTCTAGATTGATAGGAACAACCGATAAAAATAAAAACTAAGCTAAAGTAATGCCTGAGGAGGAGGAAGTAAGTAAAAAACGAAAACGATTGACTGAGTTGTGGAGGGATGATGAGGACAACGGAAAAGTAACTGACCTAGAAATGTAAAGGGCTAAAAAAATACATACATACATTTAGTTTAGAAAGGAATCAAGCCTCATGGGAAATGCCACTTGTTACGGAATTTACAATCCTATCCAGATATTACATATGTTCATTCATTCACTCTCATTCATTTCATTTTCATACAGATATGAACATACTACGTAACTATATATTCATATTCACTTCATTCCATCAGTTTAAAAAAACTGTTGGGCTACAGCCACAGTATTATATTCCCATGTAGCTACCTATATATACTTGATGTTCACGGTGTTATGCCTGGGAACAAGGAAACGGCACTGTGCCCACATCTTTCATGCCAACATAATGATAACGTTTGCCCTTTTGTGGGGAACTAGTAAAAAGTTATAATAATATGAGGCTGTGTGCTATGTCCTCATCTCATCTTCATTCTTGGTAACTTGATACGAGTGGGGCATAACACAACACACACTCACAAAAGCTAGACACAAATGAACAAGTATGTTAGTCTGAATGAGAAGGAGCATGGTATATTATGATGATATGACGATACGCATCTGCTTTTTTTCAGGAGGGGAGAAAACCGGAAGTGCAACTGGTTGTTCACTTCTCCTTGTTCAAAAATAAAACTAATGTACTGCTTATCTCCTTTGGGATAGGCCATAGGGGAAATGCTGGATGGTTGGGATTTTTACAGGAAAATATATAGACAATGCAAGGCAAGTTGTTACTCTGCATAGCTGATTCTGCTATCCCGCTAAAGTGATAATGATAATGTGATGGAATGAATGAATGTGTGCATGCGTGGGAATTAATTGGCTTTGCATCGAATGCATATGGATAAAAAAGTAAAACAAAAATGATTGGGTTGTTTCCAGGTGAAAATTTAAAAGTAGACCTGAATTACTTGGTGGAGGTGTGCAAGTTTCAATTAATTAAGGAAGAACATGCAATCAACCTCAAGTCCTCATATAAAATGTGAACTTAAGACGAGAAGAGAAGTTAGAAAATTTTACATGAATGAAAAAGGGATTTTAGTGCGACTCCACAACCAATTTTATGAATGAATGAAACAAGGACCGGAAATCATTTCCATCCTTTTCTCATCATCCCTCTTTACTCTTCTTCATACATTCTACTATCCCTCTCTCCATCTCACCTTGATTTTCCTGTCTCCACTTTTTTCTGCGTCTCTCGTCTCTCTCACACTTCATGTATCACCACACCTTAGTTCCTTTATCATCCTCATCATGATCATCACATCACCCAAAACTGATCTTAGGCTGGCCATCTTTGTCACGTAAGTTTATGTTTGCATGTTAAGGTAAAAGAGCGTCGATTCTCTGAAAACTGTTATGTTCTGTCTGGACAACAATGAAAACTCTCAAGGCTTGGAGTGGTATGGTGTATTTACTCAAGGTATCATTTTCATTGTTCTTCACTCCAGCTTTATCTTGAGCCTTGAGCCAGTCGAAGAGTAAAACAGTGAAAACTGATCTTGAGTGTTATATGATATGGCGAGAGATTGAAGATCTCCGTTTGAGTAAAACGTATCCACTATACATACGTGCATAATATATATTTTTATGTTCACTAACGCCAGCAGCTACATCACATCACATCTTCATCCCATTTCCCTTTCCGGTCTTTTTCTTTCGGAGTGTCTCATCATCACAGATGGCAACAGACTTAGAGTTGCTCCTGATGTGATGTGTGTGTGCAACAGAATCTCTGTCTGTGGTTAGCTGTCTATCCTGATGATATTATGTTGCTTCTCCTTCTTCTCCTTGTTTTTTGGTAGAAAGGAAGGGATCACTTTCCTCTTCTTATGTTCATGATTTTTCCTTATCTTTTTCTTCAAGGTGGATGTGGATGTGGATATTATGGTTGCCCACACAACATTTTCCCGCCTTCCTCAACATCTTATCGACATCATGAAGGACTAGCTTAGACCCTTGGTCTCCGTTACATCTGTTCCTCTCTCTCTCTCTTTTCACTCCAGCTTCCTTGCCTCTCTCAGCATCTGATCATCTTGTGATCCATTTTTAAACCTGATCCAACTTCCAACATCACGTCAGCCAAAAGGGCTTCTGACTAATGTTGATAGTGATTGCCCAATATATCCTTTAAAAGGAACTGGAGTAAAGTAATCACATCCGACCCAATTGGATCGCTTCACATCTTGCAGATGACTGTACGAGATTTGAGACTTTATTTCTGAACTTGCTCGCGCCCCATCCTATTTAAGTTCACAACAAACTCACCTTTACTTTATCATCATCATCATCATTATCACTATACCTTTTCTTTAATGATCCCCATATTGTTTCACTGCTAAAAATGCTCACTTCCAGTATAAAACTGGATGGGAAATATTGTTTGCATGTGGGGAAAAGGGTAACAAAGAAAAGATGAGGTTAATTGTTTTCTTTTCCTTCCCTTTTAAATCTATCCATAAACCAAAAGAAGAAATGGGCTAAAAGGTGCACACTCATCCTCTCATATTGAGAAGAAATATATATAAATTATGATTGTCAAAAGTTGAGCAAGGTTCCTCATCATCAACCTCAGAAAAATGGAAACTGATAGATAGATGAAATCATTGAAAGAAACCAAACGTCTTTAGCTTTGGTGATGCTTGATGAACTGAAACTTCTGTCTAAAGCGTCTCTCTTTCTACGTCCTTTCGTAACAGCAGCAGCTGTCTACTTTGTAGCTACTGTGTGCTTTCCTCGAAGCCTTTTTTTCTAGAAGAATTAGTTGCATCTGCATCACCACTGCTTTCGTGGTGGTGGTGTGGTGGGGTGTCATGTGCTCCCTTACCTTTGGAAATTTTTCCTTCAACAATTGGAAAACTGTTTTATTTTGTTTGCTCCCATTACTTCATCACGAACTCCCTGTGTAGCTGGCTCTTATTAGCAAGGGGAAACTGGAACTGTGTCGTAAGTAGAGTTGGTGTAGAACGTATATGTATATATAGATAGTAGATGAATCAGGGAAACAACAGATTTTCTTAGAACACAATATGCTGGCTCCTGTTGTTTGATCATGATGATTTCCATCATTGGCTCTGGCTTCCCGTCTTTCTCATCTAATCCCTGAAGTCAAACAAGAGAGAGTAGCTTCTTCGTCCTGATTGTGATTATCGTGTTCACCCTTTTATTCTCTTGGCTTAGTTTCTCTTCCCTGAAGGACAAGAGGAAGAACAGAAGGGAATAAAAAGAACAGATTGATACTGATTGTCACTTTTAAAAAATAGGTTGCTGCAACTAATTTATTTTTAAAAAGTTTCTATCTGTGTGTCCAACTAACTTCAGTTTTTGCTTTTGTAGAGGCTCAATGCTCGGTCCTATTCTCAAACACAAAATCATAATTTTCGTCTTCGTCTATAGTTTAGATATATATGTACATTGTTTGGAAATATAAATACAAATTATTAGTAAAGGCTTAAAAAAGTTTTCGATATTTTGTAAAAGAATAAAGAGAGAATTCCATAAGTAATTATTACTTTTTCGTCCTCGGGTAAAGAACCAATATAGATGGAAAATGGAATACAGTAGCAAGCAAGGCACGCGGCTTCTTGAGGAGGTTTCGTTTCTTGTGTCGTATGACAAAAGAACGGGTGCTTCTGGAAATAGGCTGTAAATTGTATTTTATTCATTTTCATTTTAAAACTCTGGCTGGGTTCCTCCCATCCGTACCTTCGTTATTTCATCAAGAATAGCATCAGCAGTATCATCATCTGCTCCAGATACTCATTAACCTTCGAATTCATTGCAACATTGGATTTGAGCGCGGGCAAACATTCATGAAAAAATGGTATACTAACTGATTAAAAATCTCATAAGTACCCCCATTTCTTCTCGTATTGAACTGAACTGACATTGCTTGGCTACTGATATTTTTCTAATTTCTTACCTGAATAAATCTTTTCCCCTTAAAACAAAAGAACATAAAGGGTTCCCACTAATGCATGAATGATTGCTAAAGAAACTGGAAGCTGGAGGATGAGAAAACTCATTAGAAATGTTTTTCTAATATGTTTTAAAGTATCTTTGCTTGCAGCCTTGGAAATAAAGATGAGCAACGTAATACTTAGATGATTAGCTGAGTATAGTAATCTGGTAGCTGGTTGGGGATCATCTTTCTCTCCAGTTCTGAATAATCGTCGTCATCATCATCATTATCACTGTGTGTGCACATATATATTACTTTTTATGCCTTTTCTATTGTGTACCATTACCCCATCCCTTTATCCGTGATGATGAGAGGAACAAAATTAGATTTTCATTTCCAGTAATTTATGAGCTCAGTTGGATATATATTCTCTTATTTTACTGAAAAAAAAAATCTTGAGTAGAAGAAGCTACTACGGATTTGTAGTGATCGTCTGTGGACTGAAGATAATAATGATTTTGGTAGATTGCTACTGTATTTTTGGTGAGCCAGCCTCCTCACAAAATATATGGGAGATGCAGACGCTCTTATATAAGATATATGATTTTGTATTAACATTACATTACATTAAAAGTAAATGTGATTTTCGACGAAAAACAAAACGAAAATAAGCTTCTGGTTTAAAATATCGTCCAATCCAATAAGTAACTATATATATTGAGATGATGATGAATAATAATAAGTATTCCCCCCACAGCCCTATGAAATATGAGGTAGGCGTAAGATTCTGGGAGGAAAAGCAATGATTTATGGCACCAAATCATAAATTATTCTACCAATTAAAATCATTCAGAGTTTGATAACCTGATGGTGGTGCTCACAAAGGCGATGGGATATGGTGGCTCCTGGTTTTTCTCAGAGGGTTACAATTTCTTTTAGCATATGATGATGAAGTTCTCATTTAAGACATGATTGTCATACATATCCACACAATATAGAAAGGCTAAGGCTAAGAGGTTTGCTACTGACTGACCATTTTAATTCTCATTTTACTTCAAGATCCTAGGCACTAGGCGACCCAGGGGGTAATTTACATTATGTAAATAGGGCTAACTGTTTTATGTAGATGCGTCACCATAGTATCTTTCTAAACTGATGATAACTAAAGGAATTGCGTCTCCCTCATGTCATGACACTGATTAATACTCTGTAAAAGCAAGTTAAGAGGAGATGAGATGCACTTTATAAGAGCAGTGCCTCAGGAGGATCGTCAAGTGTGGTACAATGCGTCACTTTTCTAGACGTTAACTAAGTTTGGATAGAATCACCCTCTGCAAACCACACAAAACCCACTATATAATGGATCAGAAATAAGGACAACATTTTTGTACTCTTCTCCCAAATGTCTTTAAGCTTTTCTAATTTTTATTCCCTTTTTTATTACATTATTGGGAAACGCGTAGTGTGGTCTTTTCACTAAAACGAGAGAATTAAAAACCTTAAAACTACACAATAATAACTCTACCTCTGCGTTTTCTGTCTAGTAATAATTTTTGTTAAAGTTTTACGATCTAAAAATACATTTCGTTCGATTTAATTTTCTTTTCGTTGAGGTTGGTTTCGTGTTACGTGATTTTTTAAGGAAGAAAAAACGGCAAAGATCCGTTGTGAAAGAAGATACCAATTTCAAATTTCAATCTAAAGCCTTTTGTTAGAGATGGGATGAGAACAAATAATAATCTCAATAGTATTGTATTGTTAAAGGCTATTCCGCTAAGGTAATATACCGCTCGGAAACTTAAAGGAAAGGGGCATTTTCCATGTAACTCTTTTTGTTATTATTTGCTTGATTCATTTAATGTTTTTTTGTTGTTCTATGTTCTCCATCAGGATATATACATATATATATATATACACGATGTGTACACAACATCATCTCATCTTCTCGTCCGGGAGTTGGGGTAGCACGGTAGCTGGAATTACATTATGTAATAATAAATGAGATGAGCTGAGATGAGAGAGCAGAGAAAAAAAGTAAGCAAAAGACAAGACCGTCACTCATGCACACTTGTTGACTAAAAAAACTCTTTGACTTAAAAATCTTTCTGCTGCTACAAGCTACAACCAAGAAAATGGACAGTGCATGCAACAACCAACAACGCAAGAAGAAAAAGAAGCTATATACATTGTATATGCTAACATGTCCAAATCTTGTACCTAAAATATTATACACAGCGTCTCTCTTCTTCTCTCCTTACTCAATCTAATCCAACTCCAACATCTAACCAAACTAAACGCGTATCACGGTAGCCGCCGGAGGAATAACAATTTTTTAACTCTCTCTCTCTCTCTCTCTCTAGTTTCTTCCCTGGTATCTTTAAGAACACGGAGTAAAAAAACTGATTAGAAAAAGAAGTTGATGGAGATGGAGAGTAAATTACACAAGCTGAAAAGTACAATCCCATCCCGATCCTAAGCACGAATTATCTCCGTTATAGATATATAATGTAGCTGAGAAGCGTTATATGTATATAAGGGCCCATGTCATGATGCTTTGGTATCACATCACACAAAATTTCCACGTCGTAAAAAAGAAAGTTATATTATAATATTGAAGTCGTCGTCATTCACAAAAAAAATAACAGACACTAGCAAAAGGCTACCTGGTAGCTGAACCACCTCCTACTTCCATTCTTTAAGGATCCATTATGCATGCAAAAGAGTTGGGTTAGTTGGGGTGTAGGCATAACTTAAGGAAAAAATTGTATTGTTATTTTAATGTAATGTGTACATGTTGGAATAATGGAAAGAAGAGAAGAAGAAGGATGAAGAATACATTATTTTTTTAAAGATGTTTTCGTTCCTCTTTCTTCCATCCAAGATGGATTATGTTAGCAAACCAATAGTTTAAAGAGAGGGAGAGTACATTTGAGATCGCATCATCGCATCGGTTTGAAGAAGACAGAAAAGGAGAAAAAAATACGGACATAAAAATACGATACAACTGACTCTCTGTGCTGCTACCGGGCTACACACAATCACCATCACCCCTTTTCCAAATGATGATTATGGGATGCCTTCTTGTTCCAACGAGTACTAAATATACATAAAAATATATGTATATATATACATATGATCACTGCATTCACCTAAAATTAACTAAAAGGATGAAGATGAGTAAGAAAGAGATAGAGAAAGAATAGTTAAAAACGAAGAAGCTCCTTTGAGTTGAGTGCTGTGGAAAGAAGTAAATAAATATTGAAATGACGTGTTCATTGTTGCATAAATGATGGCCAAAGATGAAATAGCCATGATGATCATGATCATAACCATCCTCTTTTTCCCTTCTATTTCTCTTATATACATATTCTCGTGTGAAACACAGAAACACCTGCACAACTCTCAAACTCTCGTCATCCAAGCTTAAATATATATACACATATAATATCCCTTTCCCTACAATATAAAATCATGATGATATTCAATATTTATATGCATTTTTTAAAAGAAGGATGAGGCGGATGGTTGATAAGTGAATGATTTTATGGGCAATTATACCTTAATCTGTTGTTGCCTTCCATGTGTTTTTTTTACTTTCAGTTTTCGCCAAAGTGCAAATGTCATCGTTAAATGATTCCTGATCAGCATGTGTGCAAATAAAAAAAATTATAGATTTTGGTAGTTGTGATTGAGGTTGAGCAGTCTTTCTTTAGATGAACACCTGCATTGCATGTGCATCATTGCGGAGCATGTGGTAATATAGCTGAAAAATGGGAGTTTATATGTACATGACGTAAACTAAGTATGAAGTAGCCTTTTCATTTGCTTGTCTAAAAAATCCAATTTCCCAAAGCAAAACGTTTGATTAACGACAACAAGAAAAAATGAGTAGTTGGTAAGTGGTGAGTGGTAATAAGTTTAAAGTAATGCGTGACCAAATAGGAGAGTTTAGAAAATTAAAAATAAAGTAGCACTAAAAAATATTAATATTATATAATAAAAAATTTATTCTTTGACCTTCAAAATTCTCATTTCACATTTGGTTAAGCGACCTCCAACCTCAAGTCAAAGGATATTTTGGTGCGCGGAGACTTGGAATTGAAATTCTCGGAGAGGTAGTAGAATCCTCCGGGAAGTCCCTACCTTTTCGGGATTGGCATTTTCGTAAGCCCATTCGAAAGGGAGGAAGAAGATTTTACTGTATGGAGTCAAGTCATGCACTCCAATTGTCACGGGCGCTTCATAATGGAAATCCTTGAAACGATGAACTCTTCCACGTCGTCGAGAACCACCACCGGTTGCCCTTGGCTCGACAGTTTCCTCCACTGAAACGGGGTAGATTAGTGGGACATTCGGAGGTTCGGCGAATGCTAGATGTTGTAAGGTAATAGGCTTCTTTCGAATTGCAGTGTGAAGCTTGTCCACATGGACTTTTGCCGTTAGCATCTTCATCTGCAATTTAATCACATTTTTTAATATTAATACGACACTGGACTGGAGCTCACATGATATATATGCATACGTGTGCACAACTATAAAGTCCATTATAATATTCACTTAAAATGAAGAAAAAACACACAATTGACAATACCTTGCTTTCGAGATGAAACACAAGAACACCAAACCTTCACTTCAAAATTGGACAGTTTTTAATGAAATTCGTAAAAACGTAATTTCTGCTCAGAAATTTAATCCACTGACTTAATAGCCAGAATCAGAAAATTTTCAGGAAAGGAACCGAGTTCCAGACTACTATACTCGGTATTGGACGACAACCTGTGAGATTAGTCACACTCAAACTCAAGAATGTAACTGATATAAGTTAATCAAAAAGTTTATGTGGCGTGATTATCTAGCGAAGTGCTGAACTACACTGTCACCATCCTCTTATGACAAAGTTTTTTGGAACTAAAATGAATTGACAAACGGCGTGTATGCTCTTCAAAAATGGTGCGATTTAAGAAGCAAAATAAGTCCATGTAAGTACTTCAGTTTGCATGGTGAAACTTTAAAATATGAAGTCCAAATCACATATACATATGTCTAGGTTATATGTTCGTATACAAGAGTCAAGAGTATCGATGCATGCTTACAATTACATAAGGATTAGCAAGGCATTCATATAGAGTATCAACAATTCCAGTTTCATACTATGAAATCCGCTAAACAATATTGTGTCATTCACCATCATCCTCATTTCATAACTCGTAATGGAGTCACTCTCATCCCCAATCACGTCATAAAAAGTCATTTATACAGTTTTAAGTACTATATGGCTTCGCATATCAGTATCACTCATCTTGAATAATAGTTTTATTTTGAAGAAGTGCAATAATAATAATAAAAAATGTTATGGATTAGCAAGAGAAGGATGATATGTGATAGTGTAGCAACAAGTCTCTGGAAGTGAAAAACTGCGACACGATAAAGAAAACAAAGTTGGGGCTGAGTAGTGAGTGAGCTTCTAATGGATTTTGACTTCGCTATTCTGACTCATTTTTATCCTCACAAAAAAAAGTCAATATGCATGATGGTTTTTGTTAGGTTTGGTCTTCAATACCAAATTGAAATGTGGTAGTTTGCGAGCTTCCAAAATATGCCATCAAAAATGGGGATAAGACTTTTGTTGAACTTTTCATAAGATCTCTGGTTATATATGATGATAGACTTATTATCATCAGATCATCACATTATTTGGTTGAACTGCTGGATCGGATCTCTGTTGGTAATTTTCACATAAAGTTATTTTCTATGGCGTCACGATCTTCATCGAAACCATTGTCGTTTAATGAAACTTATGAGGAAGCTGACAAGAGATAATTTGTCTTTTTGGATGGACCAGCGACCAGCATTAAATTTCAAACTGTATATTTCGGCTCCAGCAAGCCAAGGCGATGCCCAGTTAGATGCAAGTTTAGGATGTAGCACCCTGTTAATTTTCGGTTGTTCGTGATGAACTGATGATGTTATTCTCTATTGTGTCAAAGAAAGAGCCCACGTTCAGCATCATATTATCATGTGGGATGAGATTATTTTTGTGTATCGCATCGTACGTGAATGAGGATGGTATTTTATGAAGAATTTAAGATTTCCTTGACTTGACTTGACGATCCACGGCGAGCGACCGCCACCATACCACCATCATCATCGTTAGAGCACGCTATTCATCAGTACACAATTTGATTACACGATGGAGAGCAATTTGTCGTGATGGTGTGGCTATTATTACCAAGATTATTTCTTCCTAGAATCTTTTCCCTTCTATGAAGCAATGGCAACAGCAATAAAGTTGTCCAGAAAGAAGTACATAAAAAAACTATCGCCTTCCTCTTGTTTGTAGATGCCGTGACAATTTAAATCCTTTGGGATTACGGAAGAGTAAGCTAAGATGAATTTTGCTTACGTACATAGATTATTTTGTACGTCTTCTCTTTCACATGCAAAAGAATTGATGCAGATGAAAATAAAATACATTCTCAACACAGAGAATCATATGAAGACTTCTGTAGAGAAGCTTGTGAGCGTGACATAATATTATATGTTTTACAATGCCCCGTTTTTGCTTAGTTTATACTTTAACGATTCTGTAAGGATATTCATGAAGAAGTATTATAAGACATTTTATTGATATTCCAAGCATGAAAATATGTACAATTTTTATATTTAATTTGATATTTTCACGTTTCATCCAACACTGCTTTAAGTTCATGTTCTAAATCGTGATAAGCAATGCGAGCATCTTCCAGCTCATCCTTGAGCCGATCAATATTAGCCCTGAGTAGGTAGTTCCCTTTTCTTAATGCATTTAAAAGATTTTCCCGTCGTTTCGCCCGCTTACCATATAACGCGAGGCGATCATCAAAGCCAGCTTGGTCATCATCCTCTTCCGAAGATTCTTCATCCTCCTCTTCGGAATCGGATTCTGACTCTTCTTCTTCAGATTCTTCCTCCTCATCAGTCTCTTCCTCAGGTTTCTCCTTTTTAGCTTCCGTTTCTTCATCTTCTTCCTCTTCCTCATCCTCATCTAGTTCTTTCTCCACGTCTTTTAACATTGTGGCCATTTTGTCCACTTCCTTTTGCAACTTATTATGTCGTTTACTAGCATCCTTTAACTCAGCCTCTAATGTCTTCTGCAGAGTTTTAAGATTACGTCGCTCCGATCGACTGGAGTTCTGCTTGTCTTTTATACTTTTTAGCTTGTTCTCCCATAAAATCAACTCTCGCTCGTGCTTCCTTTTTTGAACAGTGTTTTCATCAATCTCAATGTCAGATTCTTCCTCCTCCGATTCCTCTTGGGACGCTAATGACTGATGCCTGGAATAGTTTTGTTCTTCTTGTTCTTCCGTTTGAGTTGTGCGTTCGGCCGTTTGAACAATTGGTAGGATAGGTATTTCCCCTTTAGTTTGAGCCTCCAAAAGTTCCACCTTCGATTCCAGATATTTCTTTTGCTTCTCTGAGTCTTCAAAATTATTTTGAACAGCATTAAGCTTATCCATTGCCTCCTTGTACTTGGCTTCTATTTCATCTGCTTGTTTCTTTGCGTGTTGTACTGTCTCTTTTAACGACACGATTTCCTCCTCTAGCTCATTCACCTCTGCTAAATCTTCTTCAGTTGGGGCCCCACCATCCTGCTTCGCTACTGATGAGAGGGAGGCATCTTTAGCTAATCCGGATTTAGACTTTTTGAGTCCGACACTTGAAGAGGATTTCCAGAGATTGGAAGCAGACTTTCGGAGAAGTTTTAAGGTTTTCGAGTCACTTCTACTTAACATGGATGCTTCATCTTCTGGAATTATTCCAAGTTTTGCTTTGAGCTCCTCAATTTCCGCTTCCATTGCTATGATTTGACATTTCTGGTCTCGGGTTCGTTTTTCTAAGTTGTGTTT
Organism: Orchesella villosa; assembly: GCA_036850725.1. Taxonomy (NCBI): domain Eukaryota; kingdom Metazoa; phylum Arthropoda; class Collembola; order Entomobryomorpha; family Orchesellidae; genus Orchesella; species Orchesella villosa. The sequence continues at coordinate 3,789 of JAANSM010000020.1, read as the reverse complement.
AGATTCCACTTCTGACTGAAGCATTTGTTTTGCTGACTGAAGCTCATCGCGGAGTACGTCAATGTCGAAGAAAATTAGTTCTTCAACAGCTTCCAGTTGAGGGGAACCTGTGCCTCCCAACTCGGGGTCGGTTACACTGCTCTGGCGTCGGTAACGCAGACCTGTAATTTTATTATGTGATATTTCAATAATATTTATGCGAATTCAAAAATGAGGACATGACCAGTTATATAAATAGGAGAAATGAAACGTTACCAGATAAGTTAGGTTTACTCCTGTCATCACAATGAACTTTTTTCAGTTTGACACCTTGCGTAATCTCGTTCAGAATGCGATTGTGTAAAGCATCTTTTTTCGAAGCTGGCTTAGCTTCTGACTCATATACAAACTGTTAATGAAGCAGAATCAGAGAATTATATACAAATTACCATATTAAAGTGTGTGTATATTGAATAGTCGAAAGAATTTGGAATTCTTAAATGTTTTTTATACCTTTCCCCGTGATTTCAACCTAGATAACATGGGCCTTGATCTGTCATTACATTGCACGTGTTGAAGCGGTTTTCCCTTCTCAATTTCCTTCATCATGCTTCCCCAATCTGGTCTTTTCCTTGAGGACTTTCGTAGCACCTCAATTTTGGCTTGTTTTCCTGTCATTCCTGTAAAAGCATCAGGAATCATGAAAACGTTATGTTCTTCAAAATATAAAGTATAAAGAACTAATTTAGTTGACAAATATTTCTTCCTTGTACCTTCTGCAGGAGGAGGGGGTGGAGGTGGACCACCTGGTGGTGGGGGAGGAGCAGGAGGAGCTGACTGCGGCATTTTCTTTGTTGTAGCTGCTACTGCTTGCTCTTGAGGAGTAACAATCTTCACTTTACTTTCTGCCTTGATCACTGGAGGATCATTATTGTTGAGGGACCTCTGAATAGGTATCGTAGTTTTCAATACGGATGGTTTAGCAACAGCGGCAGTAGGATGTGTTGACTGTTGAATAAGAATGGGAATTGGGATACCTTTACTGGGTGGGATAGACTTGTTTAGAGGAACAATGGGATAAGTTGGTAGTTGATTGGGTTTCTCAAATGACTGCGTTGATGAGACAGTATCCGGCTTTTTTACAGACTTCAAATTGATTTGCAACTTTGACGTTTTTGTTTGCTCTGGTCCTGTTTCTGGTGGTTGCTGGATTTGTTGTACTGGTGTTGGCTGCGGTTGTTTTACTGCTACTGCTACTACTGGGGGGTTGGGGCTATTAGATGCTCCAGTTCTGATACCCTTTCGCCAGGGTGCTTCACTTCCCTTTTAGATAATTATTTGGTGATTTTTAAATTCATTTTGGGTTTGAATTAAAAAATTCATTTGGAAGGAGAAAGTGCAAAGTTAGAGTTACTTGGTTATGGTTGTACACACTTCATTTTCACGCAATTGGTTTCAGGTTCATGACTAGGGCTGTGTAAAAGTGTTTAGTCCGGCATGGATCGGTTGGAGATAAGATTTTCCTTGAACTTAGGAAAAAGTTGTTTAGTGTTTTGAATAAAAAAGGGAAAGTCAAAATACATGGGAACCAAAATTTGTTGGTTTCAAACAGAAAATTTAGCACACTTCAAAAATTGGTCGACATCACAAAATTGTCTCCTCACAAAACTTCATCATAAAGTGGAGAGTACATAAATGCAGGTACAAAAAATTTAGTAAAAAATAGCTTAGTAAAATAAAAGATTAAATATAATACAGATTTTTTAAGAGGGAATGTAATTGATTAATTGCATGTAATTATTTGGTTTGAGTTTTGATATTTTATTACTTGCTGATTAATAGCCTGATTTCCTCTCGCCCAAGGTGGCTTATTTTGCGGAGCTGGCGAGTTGGAAAAGTTGGGCGGAATTAGTGGCATGATTTTCGAGAGAGTTCTTCTTTAATAATAAATACACTATTTTGTTAAGTAATTCAGCGTCAGCAACAGATTATATATAGGCTTCTAGTAATATATTCGGAGTATTATGTAATGTTACAACCGCACAACTTGGGAACTGAAAGAATAACAAGAGAGAAAATTATAATCAATTAAGTATATATTATATAGATAGAGAGCATTATATTTCTTTGGTTGAACAAAAAATTACTAGGGAAAAAAAGTATGATAGTATTGATTTATTATTCTACAAAAAGCCAATCAAGTTTATTACAAAATTCTAGCATGTTATATACTAAATTATATCACTAGTAATTACCACCGTTTCACATAAATGTATACTTAAATATGAATTTCCAAATGTCCAAAAATCTCCAAGGAGACGTTATATAAGATTTTCTTATTAAAAAATAAAGTGCAAATTTTTATCCCATTAAATGAAATCACCTTGAAAACTTTCACCTAACAAATTTTGACAAAACCTGCTGGAATATTTATAAAAACACAGTGCCTTGGAAACACGTTTTCTACATAACTCACTGACAGACGTTCTGGCACGCTATTACGTCTCATATTCGCAGCATCTCTCTCCTTCGCCACAAAACTGCACAAGTAAAATAAATATCGGCCTAGTTTCACGAAGGACACCGACACCGACGACTACACTTTCCGTGCTTTGTTCCAACATCTTTCTTTAGGAAACGGGATTTGGTTGCACATGTAAATAAAATCCTGAATGAGTTGCGTCAATTGAGACGGAAAAAGCGGAAAGAGGAATAAACAAGAAAAGGATTCTCCTTCACTTTACGTGTTTATGGTTTGGTGCGCAACACAATGAAAATCAGAAAAGACCTTTCCAATGTGATGCAAAATAAATATACAAAGAGGCAAGAGCATCTTAATCTTATCACATCCCATCACCACACTACTTCTAAACCGTCACTCATGATATGCATGATGGACCAAACCAGTACACACTCAAGAGTTCCCGTCTATTATACCGGGTGTAGTTAACTCTTGTCTTGTCTTGCTAATTTTTTTTTGTTGGCAGGAACCATTGCTATTTTGGTCTCTTAATTTTTTTTCCTGCAAAAAAACTGTAAATTTATTCCACAATTGCATTCAAGCCTCTCTTCTTCACAAAGTTAATTCAATGCATTTATTTAGGTTGCATGAACACATGGATGAGAAGCCAATTTACGAGTTTTTACTAAAAAAAATTATAAGCCAGTAGTATTCCGCCCTTGTTTCGATGGATGTCTGTGTAATTTCTATTTTAAAACAATGGGATTAATTGGATGAAATGCGAAAACGAGTAGTCTATATGTTTTGGTTACCTAAATTTCATTTGATAGGATTGAATTTGAAGGAATAGAATATACGAGAAAGTGAAGAGATTTACTTAGAAATTGGGTGGGCGAGCAGAGAGGCAAATGTACGTAGTTAATGATGACGACGATGCGACACAGTGACTCATTGATCAGTTGAGAATCCACTTGAGTATTAAGTACATCAGCATGTTCAATGTTGGTCGTCATTAGTTTAAATTTGAAACAGTTCCAGCTATCTTTTATGAGCGGTTTTTGCTCCACATATATATTAATGTCGATCCCAAAAAAAAACTTTGATGGATTACTCATCCCAATTCCCAACATGCGTCATATCATTAGCGTAGCGGAAAAACAGCTAACGAATCTTTTCATGAGAGAGAGCACAGTGCAGCTTTTCATTAGGATTTTTACTGACAGACAAGCATGACAAGTTGAGACGAGAGAGCACAAACTTTCTTTATTTCCAGCTTCTTGCTCTAGCTCTAGATTGACAGGGAGAAATGAGCACATTTGTTCAAATCTATGTAACTTTTTGGGACATAT
>JAANSM010000019.1:0-93465 GCA_036850725.1 Orchesella villosa | reverse complement strand
AGCACATCCTGGAGAGCAGCAGACAAGAGGCCTCCATGGTGGTTTCTACCTACAACTGCAAGGCTAATCGAACTCTTGTCCATAACCAGAAAATTGTTGCGTTGGTTCATCACTTGACATCGTTGATTCTTCAAGTTAGAGTAAGCAATTATCAATTTAGTCACATTAAAACTATTAGAACATGTGAACCAAACCAAAAAAAACTATTTATCAAAGAACCATTTGTAATAAATGACATTTAAATATTTAATTTTAGGCTCTATCAACTGCTGATAGAAATCTTTACGAGCTCAAAAGTCTGAAGGATACAATCAAGGAAGTCAAAGCTTCCCTGGAAGGGAAAAACCTGCAATGTTTCCAAAACAAAATTGAAATCCCAATGAACCGTATCATCGCTGGTTTATGCGTAACACAACCCAAAGCGTACTAACTCCGCCCCGCCTACAAGTCAACCTTGAATATATACGTACTAGTATGTAGAAACAGTGTCTTAGACAATATCAATGATATGTAATACCTGACGAAAACTATGAAGAAAATAATTGTGTGGTATTTTTTTGCACTCGAGCACACACGTTAAATAACGAAACCAGCGTCCAGGTGACAAATTATCCAATAAGGAATTTGAAAGAATTAAATAATCAAATAAAAATTAAATGTTTTAGTTTGCGATAACAAGCCATTTAGTGTATGTCAGTGATGATAAACTGTCTACTACATGAATAGGTTAAACTCTGAATTTTAAAATGAAGCCAAGTTGCTCCATTGTCTCAGCAAGTTGTTCAATTGTACATTATATTATCCTTAGGTTAATATACTACACATGTAAATTAGAATGCACGGGGGTGTCCAAGTGAGAAGGGTACTCTTAAGTTTTAAGCTTGCCAAACTACCTTGTTCGGAGTCAAGCTTTTACGGTGTTACGCCGCGCTCCTAACTTAAATTGGTAGTGTGCTATGTTCAAAACAAGTGTTTGTGCAATTTTAACTTGAACGCTTATGTACATTATATTATTGTGTTTTGACTATTAAATGATAATGACGAAAAAATTATATCTCTTCATGTAATGCAAACTACATGCCTTGAAATTTGAAACCAACTGTCGTTTTATTATTCCAAAAAGAGGAAAACCAAAATTCATACACACCTTATTGTGTACTTGTACATAAGATAACAGCATATTGTATCTAATTTTATCTTGTTACACATAAATCCTTGGTTTTAGTTAACTGATTAGTTAATTATCATTGTAGTTTTAAGTGACCACTGCTAAACACACATATACAATGATAGTTTTACGAATTTATATTACACACATACGTACTTTTTAGATAATATAACAGTAATGTAGTCTAGTATATTAGCAGTAGCATCATACTATTGTACATTTTGAATAGACCATTACAACGTAAACAATAAAAGTGATGCTAAATGATCTTAAGAAAGTAAATGGGTTTCACGAGCTATTCATTTCTTGAAATTCTTTAAGTTTATTTAGAAGTTCCGTTGCGTCAGCCTCCGATTTGACACGGAGTAGACTTGGCATCCCTTTGTTGTTGTTGCCATGAACGTCGATTGTCATGACATCCTTTGCAGACTTTTTGTCAAGCGTAAGTGACTTTTGAAGAAGAATATTTAAAATCACAGTTCCTAAGTTGTTATCAGCCCGAACAACCACTTGATGCTTTCCTTCATCCAGTTTCTTTACGTATAGCTTGCCCACTCCTTTGTCTTTGTATTTACCGTCTATCATTCCAAACACCTTACATCTGGAATTAGAAAAAAAGGAAAAAAATTGATTAGTAACGTGGTCACCGTTTCAACCCAAAAAGAAGTGACAGGTCGACAACATCGACACTACATTGAAATTGAAAGATTATTTTCGCATTAAATTCCTATCCTTGGCATTAATGTAATTTTTAGTACTCTGCTTCCTTTTCTTTATGCTGTTTTGCATTTAATGGCAAACCTTTGTTCTATATGTGACAGGCGCAAGCTACAGTAACTATACATGACATGACACATATTTGTACTTAAATGAAACCCTGGCTTGGAAGTTTGGAATTTGAGATATTATTAACATTTGACCTTTTTCATCAAAGTGCAAACAATTGAAACCTGTTATTTGAGTCTACTAACACGATTAACTCGGGAATATGGAATAATATAAAAAGCCTTAAATGTAATTTTTTAAATTATAGTAAAAGTGAAGGTATAAAACACCTAACTATAAAATTTAACAAGTAGCACTAGGCCACTTCAGACCTTGACTTAGAGAAATAAGTACTTTCGATTCTGAATTTATATACTGTTTAACACCCTAATACCTTTAATCAACAAGTGAGATATGACTAGGTTCACAAGATTAAAAAGGAAACTTATCTACTATTTCTTTCATGGTTTCATCATTCATGGAAGAGGGTATCAAAACTGATGGTTCAAATGATATATGCTATTATTAAGAGCAAAAACCATACTTTGTTGAATAAACGGCATCATCTTCAGTCACCGGAGTAATTTCATTTTTCGGTGGCTCCTCCTCTTCCTCTCCATCCTCATCCTCATTACTTTTCTGTACTACAGGGGCCGTCGGAGCGGTTGATGAACCCAAGCCACCCAGTGTACTCTGGGAAGGCGGACCAAAAAAGGAGAACCCAGCGAAAGGGGCAGGCTTCGAAACTGCGACTGGTTCTGAAGATTTTCTAGGGCCAAGTATAGAAGGCAAAGCCGGTGACGATGACGTCAATGACTTTAGTGGGCTTGGTGAACCTGAAGCCACAGCAGGGGAAAACACAGTCGACGCATTTGATTTGTTAATATCAGTTGAAAAGTTAGACGAAGGGGACGACATAAACGTGCTCGTTTTCACTGATGATGTCAAAGATGATGATGACGATAATGACGGTTTATCGCTACTGCCAAAGGTTTTAAAGTTCTCTACAGGAGGAGGATTTGGTGAGCTCATACTTAATCCAAAGTTGTTGTTGATTTTTCCACTGGACAAGAAGGCTGACAAGCTATTGGAATTTGTAATGGCACCACTTGTATTTGAATTAGATTCCCTAGTACTCTCACGTTTGCCGTCCTTTGCTGTTGACTCAATGAAGTTGAGTTCAAAATCGTCGAAAAACTCTCCCAAACTTTTGAACGATCTAGGGAGAGAAGAACCTATACCGTTGACCAATTTGGTTGGAGAAGCACCACCACCAGTTTTCTCTCGACCTTTTTCCATGAGCACTCGGGAATGATGTAAATAGTCCTTGACAAGTGGTATCAAGCTATGAGATGGATTCTTGGAAACCGTAGCTCGACAATTAGAAATGAAGGCTTTGTTGAGATCCCGCATACTCTTTGAGAACTCTGAATTCCTCGGCTTTTTGGCAACAAGTGGCACTGAAAGGGGGCTACTAACCGGGTTACTTGATAATGCAAACATTGACGACTTGTTTTGTACACCAGAGATGGGTGCAATGGTTTGCAATTGGGTGCCAGTAGAGTTGGAACTTAAAGAAAAGGTTGCTACTGAACTTGCTGTGGGAATCCTTTTGGGAGTGGAACTAGCATGGAAGTGGTTGGGAGTTGATTTTGGAAAGGGCGACTGTATTGGGGTGGCTGGGAATGAGTAGAATGCGTCATCCTCCCCATCACTACTGTCAACTGGACCTAGTGCCTTGCGCTTAGGCATTGTTGATCCGCCTGGGTAACCTCCAAAAGTCTCTGTGATTCACTCCCGAATCCGAATATTCGGAAGTTGCTTCTGGAGCGGATCTCTTTATTTTACCTATTTTGGCGATGTTTTGAACGTCAAGGTTCTCAACTGCTGCAAAAAAATTATAATTGATATCAAATATCAAAATAAAATCAAACTGTAGGTCTTATTGAATCAAATTTTAAACTTATTCATTTTCAATGAGTTTTTATAAAAAGAAGAGAAAAATTGGAGTTTCGCAAAATGTGCCACATTGCACATTGCAATAGATTACGTTTACGTTTTAAAAAGTCTTTGGAATAAATACCAATACTTTTTTTGTTCCTATGTCGATTCTACAATGGTTTATTAGCTAACATGTCTGACATTGTACGCATTTGCCGTTATAAAATACATTTTTTTTACATTGAATGAAATGTAATGTCAATTGCTTTATTAGTCAGATTGACACGTGGCATTCTGAACGCATACGCATAAAACTCAAGCGTTACGCAGCAATTCGATTAGTTGTCTATCTCGTAACCAATATTCTCCCACATATATTAAAGTAACAACAATTCACACTGAATATTTTAAATTTTACAAGGACTGCGTCGAAAACTATTTTTAATGTTGGAATAGACTAACTCTAACAACAGTACTTCGAGTTTGGCCACTTGACTCTTTTGAAAAAATAGCTTTTTAGTAACCAGTGACGTAACCAATTTCCATGAAACTCATGAAATGAAACATTTTTAATTTATCGTAACCATCGCACTTGTGCCACAATATTTTAAAACAGAACCTTAGAATTGCGAATTTACGCACCTTTGAATGTAAATATTTTATAGAGAAATGTATCAAACTCACGAAAATACTTTTAATTATAACTTACACAGACGGTGGTTTAAAAATAACCGATTGAATTTTATGGATTGATGACGACGACATATTTCAACACCCAAACACCCACTTTAAATTCGGTCGAAAAACTCTCGTAAGCAACTTTATGACGCTCTAGACCTTTATTGCGCCCATGCAACTCTTCGCTATTTCACTTTACTATCAGATCAAGGCCTTTAAAAACGCCTAAAGAAGGAATAGTAATTACGTTAATGCACAGGGAGACACTGCGAGCATCTAACTGCTTTCGATGTTCCCCAGTCATCTAACGTAAGCGCCAAAAAGCAGAGAGCATGCACTTGGCTTCTTAAACATGTTCAAGATAGGAGAGAAGCTTGAGAAAGTCCAACCAACCAAACCAGCTAGTAGGAGCCAGACACATTGATTCCCATAAACATTGTTAGATACAATGTTATACAAATGATCTAGTAGGTTCAATGCTGACGACACATTTTTCATAAAATAAAAATAGCCCAATTAAAACTCAGCCGAGTAAGCAAATTGAGCAATTTCATGAAAAGGTATACTAATTGGAAGTTTTTTGACATGTCTAACTCAAGTTGAAAGTTAATTGGAGAAAGGTTTTTAACTAAACATTTCGTAAATTCGCTGGGGGCATTGTGAGATTGGCCTACAGTGTGAGACTGTACTATACATTGTATCTAAAGTCATACAAAGTATTGAGGTTGCATTGCATCGAAGCAAACGAGTACGCTTACAACTGGAACGAGATTGAATGCGTATGCATTATTATCATGATCGTGATCACAGGGAAGTTTGCTGAAGAAGGTAGGTGGTGTCACTGAGGTAGCTGGTAGCTAGTATCCAGTGGAGTGCTGAAATCTGGATGTTATGCTGAAACTACACATACGATGACAAAATGAAGGAGCAGGGGACAAGAAGACCATGCAACGTGTTTTTCTATAATTTTTCTAATTTCTCAGGAAGGCCAAGAGGAAAATTGAAGAACTTATTTATCCAAAGCATGTTTTAATGTATAAAAATTTTGATAGGTGTCAAATCGAAGGGGATAATAGGTATCAATCAAAAAAATGTATCCATGATCTGAAATCAAGAAATACAGTAATACATNTTTTAATGTATAAAAATTTTGATAGGTGTCAAATCGAAGGGGATAATAGGTATCAATCAAAAAAATGTATCCATGATCTGAAATCAAGAAATACAGTAATACATTACAAGTAGTGTACTCCTAAATAAATTAGTGGTAAATAGCAAAACTAGTAAAATTATTACATTGAGCTCCAGTATACGCAGCGTACGTCTATTTAGTAAGAAAATTTACAACAGCTTAGAATGGATTTGAAAGAAAATCATGAGCTTAAGGATCAAAAATAGAATGAATGATCTTCATTGTATGAACTCAGTTTACAGAATTAAGTGAGATTAATTAATTAATCAATTAATTTTGTTCGCTTTTTAAACATGATAATCATTAGCAAAAGCAAACTGTGTGTCCCATGTCTTGCCAATCTACCGGACACCGGAAGGTTTAGACTTAGACAGGAGTAGCAAATTGCAATTTTAAGTGTTTCAAACATCCCCTCTAAATTAATTGCTTCATATTCAACTAGGTGATGATTATTCAACCTGTTTAGTAAGACTTTAGTGTGAAGGACAACCGATAATGTCTGTCTTTTGCATACACATCATTTTGTAATGCAGAGATGGCAGGAAAATGAATGAATTTCATTCCGTTTGACTATTTCTCATATAAGTAAGAAATATAATTCGATAGATAGATTGGTAATCCAGTTTACGGGTGCATTGAAATGTATAAAAAATATAACTAATCTCGTTTAATGACTTTATTTTGATCTACTGCCCATTATTTCTGAATAAACATCTATCAATATCTACCCTCCTCGTTGAAGATTAAAATATCAATTCCAAAATGGAATTACCGAATTTATTGTGTAATACATGCGAACTTGTGAATAATAAAGCAATTATTCTTGTTTTATTTATTTCTACAGTCGCTTAAAAGTCATTTAGTAGCTCGCTCGTAAATCGGTCTGGTTATTGACCCTGACCGATTATCACTGGTACTCAAAAGTTAGTTTCAAACTTTAAAAGGAGGATTGAGAAACTAACTAAGATAAACTTAGGTAAAGTCATATTCAACTAAAGAAACACATCACATTTCATAGTTATTGCATTTCCATACTATAGTAGACCAGCAATATGACTTATATTTTGGGATTGTCAAAGTTCATTTGGTATAAACTAGAATCAGACTGTAACTGACTTTTTTTGACGAAGTATTAACACTCTACGTATCCACTTTGTATGTATAAGTTTCATCTTTCTGAAAGCCGTGCTACGGAGAATGTAATGTATGATGTGAGTATTTTCTGGACTCACTGCCACAGCTATATAGCTATGGCATACATCGGATCTGATGTTAAAAAGTTTCTGCCTTGATGGTGCATGGTTCCCCTTCATCTCTTGAAATAAGATAGGACTCAGCTGATTAGCACTAAAATTTTCGTGATTGCAGATTAGTTGATAAGCCTCAAATTCCAAAAATTATGGGCAATGGGTGTTTCAACCTATATTCTGCCACAGAAATTGCTAATTGTACATACAAAATGCATGTTTCCTCATTCCTTCACTTAAGGGTTTAGTTGCGCTCGGTCTGGGGGACTGTGGGACGTAAATTTTCTAAATTAATTGCGGCGAAGTTGCACTATTAGCTTCTCAAGAAACAAAAATTCGACTTCTGAAACTACTGAATTTTAACTAAGACTTTTTGTTTATATGACGAAACTACAGTTGCAAGCAAATTTGTCAATATAAGTATTTTCTATCCATATAACTCTTTCATCTTCAGTTAATCCACGTCATAAACATACCGCCATTTAGTATTAGACTCTGCTTATGTTATTATTAATGCTTAAAAATTTCAAGCTAATGTGCATGTGTAATGTAGTGTTTTTTTGCTGAATATAATAAATATTATGTACTTCTTAGCTAGACTGTGCCACATTCAACATTTGTCATTGTGAACAAGTCGCACTCATGCTCCATAAAAAATGCACTGCATCAACAAACTATTCTTATGTGATGTTGATGTATTACAATGCTACTCCTTCCTGATATCATAAAAGGGATAAAATAATCTGTCATATTATAAGTGATTCAGCATCTGCTCTATTTTCAACGGCTCAGGCGACAGTAATGTCTCGCAAAGTGATTTTACTCTTTAGAAGAACAGGAAGGAATGGATTTAGACGATGAACAATTCTATATGAATTTCATTTTGCTAATTGATGTGTACAACTTTTACTGACAGAGTGACTCTTCTTTTCCTGGGCATTGTATCCAACTTCCAATTTGTCCATCCGAAAGGAGACACTCAAGCGAGATTCAGTATAGTTATAGCTAGCTCGCTTTGTCACTACACTGACACCTCATTTTCCCATTACTCCAAATATTTCCGATGTACAACCAGTGTTTTATGGAATAAAGCTATCTTATTTATAGATCCCTTTCCGACTTTCCTTTGTTCTATAAATCTTCTCGTAATGTATGTCTTTGTGACCTTTCATCACCATAATTGACAACCCCAACTAATTGATAATACAATAATATGTCTGTTGCTTACTCTGAGGCTCACGAAGTTTAGAAAAAAAGTACTTATCATAAATTGTGTAATCAATAATCATCATAATAGCGCTATATTACAACAAAGGATTTAATGCTTCAAACATGCTTAAAATTAGCAAGAGTAGTGACATCATAGCAGTAATGTTCAACAGCAATTATGTTGAAATATAGGCTTGTTTTTTTCAGTCGGTTTTGTATGAGTTGAAGTTGATGAACTGCCAACGACACTTTAAGCATTTATCGGTGTCCTGAAGCTTTCTACAAACTCGTTATAATATTTGTAGTCTGGTACTTATATTTTAAATGAGCGTAAAACTTTATATTTCGTTGTTTGTCAAGCTTTTTATCGCTTTTATGGCCAAGCTTGTGGTGATGACTTGTATGAATAATTGAAACTTTTATATATGAATGACTTTGTTTTATGTTTTATGGTTTCAAGAAAAACTACCTCCACAACCTACGCACTGACTATTGTATGTATCTATACATTTTATACTACATTTATACATAATAGAAAAAGGTCTCTTTTTGATCTCGATTCCATGAACAAAATAACTGTTTTCGCGTTTCTGATAACTTTTATCGCTTCACCTATTCATTCCGAATTTAGCTTTGTCAGTCATGAATGTGTGAACATAAACAATATTTTCTATACGTTAAAATAGTCAAAGGCACTTCGTCGAAAGCGTTTGTATGGATTCATGTTATGATCGCAATATAGCTACACAATACTTCCTACCTCGCATTTTCGCTATGATGCTACAATAATATGTAATCATGCTTACTTTTCACAATATTCAATAGTTCTAATAATTCTATTAAATTCTAGCTGCTTCTACGTTATGATCATAGTGGAAAACTTTTAGGTAATCAATTGTGTTTTTAAATTAAGTATTATTCATTCATTGTGTTTCATCTTTTAGTCTAGTTTTCCCCCTTGGTATGTTGTAACATTATTAGTTAACGATTTGCAAAAGTGAAACATTAAAATCAATTGTTTCCCGTTTGCAAACGTTTTTGGTAATATAGTCCAATGAATGACTAACTAGCAGCTTAATTTCTTCATTTCTAAAATCCTGATATTACATGTATCCTGAAAATGACTCATTCATTGTGTTTACTAATAATCAGATACAAGAAAAGGAAGTTGATAATGATGACTCAACAAAACAAATAACAAAAACTTTTAGATCGTCTTATATTTTGCATCTTTAGTTCCATTTCAAATCATTTTTAACTTCGATGAAAATACGACTTCAAAGTAGTCATTTTATGAGATTCGGCTGTTTAAATTGGATAACGTGCTTAGTAGTTTAGCATGGACTTGTTCATTTTTTGACTCATGAAAGAAATTCTTTGTGAACTCTCAGCGGCTGACATATTCGAGAAGTAAAAGCAGGACGTAGTTACCACTATTACGCACACAGCTCGTTTGTCATTGCATTGGAATTTGCGACTGTAGATTCAAGTTAAGGGCCAAAATTCGTGGTAACGTAAGTAATACATATCCGTTTTAGGCACGAGCTTGCTTCTTCGTCCTACGATATTACAAAACCGGAAACTAAAAGCTCATTATTTTAATATATAATACTAACAACCGTTTATTCCTCTTAATTTAGTGTATGTTCACGTAAACACGCGGTTGTTCTGAGGTTATACAATCAACTTGCTTGAAAAACTTACCATTAGTTTACCTCATCCGATTACTTCACTATTGAATGTAGTTAAATTCCAAAACTTTATTTCATTGTATTGACATCCAAAGTCTGTTTTACTGTGTATTGTTCAGCCCCGTTTAAGTTGAAGCTCTACTCTATAGAATTGTTAGTTAAACAACGTTTCCCATATTTGTTATACATATGAAATTCGTCGAGTTACCAGAAATCTTGTTATTCATTACTTCATATTTGTTGAATGTGAGTATACAAGTAAGCTGGGAAGCCCCATTTGAATTAAAATTAAGAGGCTGTGAAGTAGCGAACAGGGTGGTATAAATTTATTGGTGAAGTATCATAAGCTGAATGATCTGCCATAAGATGCAACAAATCTTTGTAGTGTGGAAAGAGAAAGTAATGTGGGCATACTAGTATACATTTATGAAAATCGCATTTTCGTTATAAAAGTCGAATTACTCAGTTTACAGTGAAACTACTTTTACAAGCGCTTGCTTTCTCTACCGTCGTCTCTATGATGATCTCTTGAAGTTTAGACAGGCTGTAACCAAAAAGACGTGTCTATGAAAGTCCTATCCATAATTTATTACATGGTTTGTACTGAATATACTGTATAAAGATTAGGTAGCAATAGAATTCGGATTTTTCATTTTTATTTATACATCGCATATGTAATTTGACGTGGGATTTGCGTTACAGATTGTTGCGACAAGGCAGTACGTCGAATAGATAGATCATTATCAAAGTTTGTCGCAGAAATTCAAATAAACTAAACATATTTTTTTCTTTGTGCATAACATTTCTATAATTTGATATAGTTCACATACATTATAGTTATAACAAGCGAGCTCCGTCGTCGGTATTAAGTAACCAAGGCTCATTTGTGACATGGGAATACACGAACTACATAGAAATTCGATGGATCACGGCACTTTTATCATATTTCTGAAATATATACATATAAAGAATGGAAATTGATCTAAATAAATTTTTTATGCTGAATGCCTCTAAAGCACCAACCTTGGTTTTGTTTGTATCAATACATGACATTACACGTGCATAAACTTGAGACCTGACTAACAACCCTGGTTTCGTTGAATTTTCTGCTATAGATAGATTGCTGGAGTTGACAGAAATTTGTGTCCCAAACGTCTGAAAAATACAAGGTAAGAAAGTGAATCAAAAATTGTCATCATCAGTCAGCTTCAAGTATTTTATTTATTGCGAGTGGCAAAACATGCACTTTATACCGTTATGGAGAGAAAATCCACAACAGGTTAATTTTATTTGCTTTATTCTCCGCATATCACTCCAAAGAACTCATTTCTTTGGAGAATACGTAAGGAAAGATATCAAATTGTTTGTCAAACGTCAGGAGGTTATTTTTTGCGTACCTACATAGATGTTAGGCAAGCTTCATCAGTTTGGATAATATAATATCCCTCCAGTAACAGATGCCCACGAGTTGACGTCATTTCCGTTTTCCTAAAGTTTACGAAATTATACTTATTTTAGTACCAATACATAAGAAGAAAAAAGGAAACAAATCAGTACATCACTTAGATTTTCTTGGTACGGTCGTAAATGCCAACGTCCATATATATACATTTATTCCATCCGTTCCCAGATTTGAGTCGTTGTATGAGAAAGTGTGCTGTTTCTTCTTTACCTGGATAAAAGTTTTAAGGCATGTTACGCTTGACTTTTGATACGATGATGCGATGTAACGATGCGACCTATAGTTGATGGTAGCAACTACAACGGGGTAGAATGAAGTATATTTTCGTCGCACGGGTTTATATGATGTATCATTGGGACAATTCTTGAAGCTAGAATTATTTGCACTGTTATATTTATTTATTTCTCATTTCAACCAGAAGACACTTTCCAGAAATGTTACAACGTACAAGGAGTTTGCAAGAAATCATTAAAAGATTAAGCATACTTAGTCTTTAGCAACTTTTTGAGGGTTGTTTTTCGTACGTTTGTATGTGAAATTAGCAGAGTTGAGATGATAAGTTTATATAACTAAATACATGCATGAGTACAATAAGTTTAAGCATACTTAGTCTTTAGCAACTTTTTGAGGGTTGTTTTTCGTACGTTTGTATGTGAAATTAGCAGAGTTGAGATGATAAGTTTATATAACTAAATACATGTATGAGTACAATAAGTTATCATGATTTTAAAGCAATATCATAAACATTTGAAATTATATGTATTACCAAATTAAAGCAAGCACTCTTTAAAGAAGAACTGGTCCTGAAATTCTGAAGATTAAAACTCCAGAGAATTTCGACAGAGAAGGATTATTCCGCATTTGTAGTAAAAGTCAGCATACAATAATGCTTAATGAAACTAAGGGATTATTACTCACGTAGCAATTGCTAATCAAGTTACTTACATTGTAGTTTATCCCTTCATCAGGCTATATACATATTATGGGAGGCTCTAGTTTTACTGCGGTACCGATCTAATGGAACACTATTTTTTATGATTTTTTGATAGCAGTATAGAAATCCATAGTCCGTTATATTGCAACGTTCCGTGATTTCCGTAATATCCTCTAGATGCATAAAATAATGAAACATGCAATTTTATCTAAATCAAAACAACTACGGAATGTACTAATTCTCATTGATTTCTCCCATGTTCTGTTAAACTACAAACCAACATAATTTGATTGTGAATGTTAACTCAAATGAAACAACAAAATGAAATACAGTGAGAGTAGATTTATATTGTCTGCACGTAAACAAACTAATAATATCTACTCAAATATGTGGATGACAGGGTTATGAATGTGGGAAATTCATGCATACACCATGTCCGATGTTCTCTAATACTTTTCCAATGGCCACCAGGTATATCGTTTTCATGTCGAATGGGATCATAAGTAGATGAGCTCCTTTTAATCGATATATCTATATAAATTCAGATGCACAAATAGCGTATTTAATTTCAGACAGATCTATTTGAGATGTAATCATAACTGCCTGCTCTATATTTCAGAAATATATTATTTGCAAGGCTTTCAAACATGTGTTAGAATTTATGGAATTGCAATACAATTTTTTTATGTGTTTTAGTAATGTTTCATTGTCATCATGAAATCGAACAAGCGATAGTATAAAAATACAAGCAAACATTACCAAGTCTTCTGTAGACCATTCTCAGAATGCCCCGACTTGGTTAAATACAGCACAAAGCACCCTTTACTACGCTATATGAACACAGTGGTGACATGAGTGGAACAAGCGATAGTGTAAAAATACAAGCAAACATTACCAAGTCTTCTGTAGACCATTCTCAGAATGCCCCGACTTGGTTAAATACAGCACAAAGCACCCTTTACTACGCTATATGAACACAGTGGTGACATGAGAATTTTTACCAGCAAGCAACACGGAAAAAGTTTCATGATCAGCTGCACTCTCCCAACAAATAAGCAATGTAGCACAAGATTTTACTGAGTGTTCGTGTGTGATTGGCTACCAAGCACGGAAATGACCATAAACTGAGTAGTTTGCAATCTGAAATGAAGCATTTTAGATTTACACATATATAGCACACTTACATTTCACTACCGTCTTTTGCCAAGGAATCGAACAAAATACTTTTTTAAACCAGGATTTCTCTAGCTGTGGGAGACTAAAACCATGTTCGTGAATGGTGCTTGAAATGTACAACTTTTTTTATACTAAATCCGAACATACGTGCTACAATAATTTTAACAGAAAACTTGTCATTTAATGAGTTCTGTTTTGTCTGAGGGAATTTAGCTAACCTATAAAAAAGGAAGTATTGAATTTAGATGTATAAGCGAATCTCTCCATGAAGTGATGATAGTAAATGCTGATACTGCACTTAAATTTTAGTTCGCCCCAATCAGTCAAAAAAAAGGAATTGTAGTTAACTTTGCGTAGACGTAATAGCATCAAAAATTCTGTTTCCCACCATACAAAACCAATTTAGACAAACATTTACGGTCCAACTCTTACCGTTGAACTGGAATGCCAGGAAACATTTGTAATGTGTATTATCGACTATGAAAAATCTTATAGAATAGAATCCTACTCTCTACAAAATTTTGTTTTCGAGGATAAAAAGTTAGAAAAATATGCTGTGTACAATACACACAACTCCTTTCATCTCCCACAGTAAGTCGGCTCGGCTAACTTCGAATATTGGCAATATGTTTTTGTTTCTTTCTGTCTCTCTCTCTCTCTCGCTCTCTTTCTGTCTTACTCTCTCTCTCTCTGTATCATAGCATTTGACACAGCCAATTGTGGTATATTCTGACTGTACAGTATGTTTATCTTGTCAATCCATTCTTCTCCTTACCTTTCCACATGATAAGGTAGCAAAATCCGTGTCAAAAACACAGGAAAAAGAGAGACATTGTTATCAATTTGTACTTGTATATCTTACTTGTGTTGCTTGTTTTGTTAGTGGGCATTTCTACACTACATTACCATATGTGGGAGTATTATCACATCACGATTTTACCAACTAAGCACACAATCCTGTTGCTACTTGCTACCAATCTTTGAAATACTTGCTTGTATTATCATTACGTGCCAAGGCAAAATCTCCACTTTAAAGCCTAAGATGAGGTTGTGGATGATGATGACGGGGACGGTGACGATCATCATCTTTCTATATTTATTCTAGAATTACCAGAATGAGATGGATATATATGTAATCATAATGGGAAAGATTGGTTGGTCACCAACCATCGAACAGCTCAAAAGGAAAAAAAGCAAGGTATACAAGCATTCTTCATTAAGATCCAGAAGAGAGCTTGAAATTTGAAGATGTGTATTATGAGTATGTAAGTGCATACGAGCATCACAATATTGAATTGTATTTGTAGTTTTATATTACATTCTTTATGAAAGCTCAAAGCTGTGGCTTCTTCTTTCGCTCTCTCTCTCTCTTCTCTTTCTGCAAATATGATATCCACACAGAGCAACTAAAAAAGTATATGAAGTGAATGGTACTTAAACAAACCTGCTTTCCTTCCTTCCTAGCTGTATTCTTTCGTTCCCCTTCCTATTTATTCCTTTCTCATTCCTCCACCTCGACTAGCTGCTGGAGCCTGCTCCAGTGGTAGCAGGGCCCATGGCAACCAGCAAGGGAAACGACATGACAGGCTAGGCAGGGTATTGCTTGTAAACTAGCTAAAGGAAGTACAAAATAGTGTAGCGGTGGTAGTGTGATGGCAAGTTAGTTCACTCAAATGGTAGCAAACCAAGAAAAGGGGAAAATGAAATGGAATTAGAAAAGTGGATGAATGCAACTAGTTACATGTGTTGACTAGAGACAGCATTCGTGAACTCATCTTCTGCTCAATACCAATATCACAGGAGTTTCTAGCTTTGCCATTGAAATGTAGTACTATCTAAATCTACTAGGGTTGATGATGTAATTAATTTCAATGTATAATATGAGAAAAATCAGTGAAAGGGTGAGATAGTTAAAAAACTCTAATTTGTACAAATCAATAAAGAAAGTAGCTCACTTGTCTTATAGATTGGGTACAAGATGGAATTAATAAAGGAAGCATATTTTTGTCAAAAAACAACTCAAATCACAAACTGTGAGGAGATAAAAGCAATTGAATAATGTGTTGTCTATTTGTGTACTGTTGACTCTGTACCATGTTCTCTGATCTTGTATTCTTTTCGTATTCATATTATTCTTTAACCTGCGTTCAATCTTCAAAGAAATTCCACTCTTGGAAAGAAGTTGAGTACGAGAGCCCTGCCGTTTCTAGCAAAAGTTTTTGTGTTTGCGTTGCCAGCAAATAGTAATGACCACGATCTGTGAAGCCTGAGCCTTCAAAAAGTTGTATATATTAAATGTGTGGGGAAACAGGGGGAAGGTATGTTGCATTGTCAGTTAAGTGAGGTAAGCCTTTATACCTACTCTCTCATTGGATTCCTGTTTTCTTTAGCCTCGCGTTTTTCACGCAGGCTACAGAATGCTAAATGAGTAAAGCATCGCCGAAAAATATACAATCGTCCGTGGTTCAAAATACCATTTGGCTGGTTGGCTATTAGTTATGCTATTGCCTCAATTCTCTCTTTCTCTCTCTCTCTCCCTCATCGTGTCTTCCTCATAATTTTGCTCTTGCCTGGTTTCCCTACGTCTCCAAGCCGTGTACATGCACGCACATGACACATTATACGATTACACAGCAGCATAGAATCAGTCAAACACGGACCGAGTTGAGTATCTTCTTTCTGGATGGATTTTTGTTGGATTGGATGGATGGAAAGTTGGATTTTGTTCGTGCTTTTCATCCATGAGCCCTCTCTAGCATTGCATATATTGTTGCAGAAACATTATCAGGAATGAAAAGGAAGGAGCAAGGCAGAGTCCCAACATACAGCGCTGTACATGTTGCCATCATCAACCAACTCAACTACATTCTCGCCTAAATCCAATGCTACATCTTTTTGGTTACTGTGTGTACTCCCCAATGCTACCAGTTGGGCTACGTTTACACACTGTGCTTTACTACAGTATTCCTTTTTCTTTAACATATTTTGATTTCCCTGCTTTTCTGTAATATTTATTTGTAGGTAGTAGTTGCATTGTAGTACCATGCATACATATAACATCATCATGTGTAGTTAAGCAGTGCATGTATGCCACTCTTCCCCAGTCCCATTCGCACTTTGAGGAAAATCTAAATCTAGCCATTTGCCGTTGCTTCAGCATTGAAGCAACCATCAGCATTTCCTATTCAATGCTATTCCAATACCGATATTTCCAGCAAGTAGGACCAGAGAATACAGCAACAGCAGGAGCAGCATTACACACTGCTTGCCTTGCATTCATTGCCTCTGTAGACGAAAAGAATATCATCGCCATCACCACCGGAGAAGTTGAGTCTTCAAAAAGCTGAAAGAGTATATGAATGTTGGGATGCCCTGCTTCTGCTCTCATACAGTCATTAGAATGCTTGTGAAAGAGAGCACCAGCACTCACACACACACATATACACACACTCCCAGTCACATCAACAATTTTTTTCTTTCCATTCTTCTTTCTTAATCTTCTACCTCCTCCTGACTGCTTCTGCATCTCTAAGTATTTAGTGATTCTACAGCGTTTGCCACAACTGTTACTTGCTTTGTCTCATCTCATAAAATCGAAGAGAAACGGAACGTAGAGTTAGAGAAAAAAACGAATCTTGAGAGGAAGGACAGCAGTCAAGTGACGGCTGAAAAAAAAAGTAGTAGAAACGAAGATGTGTCAGCACAAGATTTACTTTTGATCATCATATCATCATAATAATGCACCTAAAATATATAAAAAGCAAAATCTCATATTTTCAAATAAAACAAACGGTGGTATATATATTGCTCTAACCGAGCATTGCATATTAGAAGAATGTAAAAAGGGAACAAAGAAACCGAAAGAAAGCTACAATTTTTTTTACTGGAATGTCAAGCAAGTACGCGAATTTTTAGGACTGATGTAACCGGATCATCGTAGGAACAGGGCGACAGGACGGAGTGAAGTGCTGCTTTTAGTAACGACATCAACAACACATCGTTTACATCACAAGTATTGGTAGTAGGAGCCTGCAAAAAGGCTGGAAAAGCTAATAGGATAGCTGTAAAGCACACAACCAACCTCGACTTCTCTCCATTCCCTGAAAATTACCTTTGCCCCTGAGCATAAGCTTGGCAATTTATCTGGTAGGAAAACGAAAAGCAAATCTACTACTACTACGATATATATTCACTACTCACCATCTATTCCATTGCACTGTTTGGTTGTGCACGCATAAAAACTCCTTCATTGTCGTATACAATAAGTATTACTTGAGAGCAGAAGCAGAGAGCTCTCTTTGTGCAGAGCTCCTAGCACTGCCACAACTACTACTGCCTGCTGCTCTTGCTCTATCTCAGTCCGTTCTTGGCCTATACTCACTCAACTCAGTGGAGTAGAACTAGAGAACAGAATCAAAAGGCCTGAGTCTCAAAGTGACGGAGGAGCTGAGTAAACGTGTGTGTGTGTCCAAACCAAAACAAGTTACACAATACCACTTATTATTATAATCCTCCTTATCATCAAAAAGAACTTGTGTGTATCACTGTTGACTGACTAAAAACTTATTTGACTCATGGTTTCGATCATTGAAGAGTGGCAATTGCCATTAAGATACTGTTAAAATTAGAACTGTCAAGAGAAATATAGCTGAAAAAAACGTGCTAATTCATTGTTATTGACCGGAATGTCGAGAGGTGGTAGAGGTTCGGGTCCAGGCCCCAGCACATCAACATCCGCACAATCACTGGGTCAACAAGTGATCATGAAGCCGATACCTGGTGTACTAGGACCAAGGCCATTTGCCGATCCAATTAAAGTTCCACTCCGGTTCCTTATACCAGAGAGTCAACGACACCCACACCAAAACGAAATTGATGTCGGGAATTTATATAAATTACTCAATACACTTCAAAGTCGGATCGCTTTGGCATGCTCTCAACATCAGGTATTTAAATTCATCTTTAAATCTTTTTGTAATAGAAAATTTATTTCGGTATGAATATGATATAGTATATAGTAGTGCTGTCGCTTAATATTAATAGTATCGCTGTCGCTTCATTGTGAGTAGTAATCGATGTAACAGCTTTTCTGTGCTACCTCATAATTTGTGTAAGATGGGTGATGTGTGATCAAGTAGATTATTTTCTATAATGGAGTATCATACTGCCAAAACGACTGTACCATCAATTTTCTTGGGATACTATATATTTTCAATAAATGGGCAAGCTCAAGTGATAAGATGGAGGTGGAGCCAATATATTTTTCGTGTAGAAGTTAGTGATCTATTCTATCATCAAAATGAAGTGTGATTGCAATAAAATAACAGGGTTTCAAGGAGCTAGAGCTCTACTTTGGTTTCCTTTCCTTTATTGAATCTACAATGGATGTAGTTGAAGTAAGTAGTGCAATTTCAAAAGGCTATTTATGTATGATGGTTTTACTAAGTGATGATGACTTGATATGATACACATTCCAATTTATATTACATAATAATATTAATAAACGTTAAACAAATTGATTTCCGTTATCATAGCACATTGTTCATCATACATACAAATCATATTAGGTAATTGTGAAATACCACATAATAATAATCCGTGTAATTCAGTTTTATCAATGTGAAACTCTACTGGTTATATAACGCTAAATGAGAAGAGCCAACGTGAATACAAAACTTAGCATACAATCAGCTCTTCGTTAGAAATAATGTAGAACCAACAAATCACCACTTCAGCAAAATTAGGTACATACGTAAGATGAATCTACACAAATTCCTATTGCCATTCCAGAAGAAAAAAAGTTTCCACGACGTTGACAGCAAGTTTCGTATTCCGGAGCTCATTTTGCTTGGACAAAATACTAATGTGACATGTAATTTAAGGGATGGCATATTTCAAGTGGAATGTCACTACTTTAAACCATAAGGCTACTGAATTTCCCTACTAAAGCTCGGATTTTTTCTTGAAGCTCTCAATAATATAGCTAATCTGGCAGATGGGATACACATTCGCATTTATTTTTGAGTTTATAAAATTTGCCATGCCTCAACTTACTTATCTTAATCATTAAAAGTGTGTATTTTGCCAACGAAAGTATACAAATCTGTGTATCGCACATGCTTATTTATGGTCTGCAAAGTAGTTGTGAAGCATGCATCATTCTCTAACGTAGCCAACGTCAAGAGGACGGAGGACATGAATCAAAGTTAGAAACGGAGAGCAAGATAAAATAATATAATCCTTGTGGAAGAAAGCGTGGCTCACATTGCCCCAGTCAGGCGTAGTCATAATCATAATAACACCATCTTCTTGCTATTCTATCACAACGTTCACAAGTGTATTGCTGATTGTATGTAATGTTGTACTCAGTTCAGCAAGCAGCAGGCTAGCATCATCCATCCATGGGTTTTGAGTACATGGCACAACATTCGTATTGTATTTTTGTATCAGAAACTTGGCGTACCTTGCCTTGCCTTTTGGTTTTTTGGTGGTGTGTAGGGCCAAAGAGAGCTTTTTTGCTTGGCAACGGATGGATGGATGGACGGTCACAGAAAAGGCGAAAAGAATACCTCCTCAGCAATCCTTCGTTCACTCAGTTTAACTCATGCTCTTAAAAAACTTAGCTCCAATGACTTTATTACACTTGTCGACTACATGCTTGCTCCTTTTTTGTTGACAATTGTTAACAGTGATCTCATTTAGATCTTGTTTGTAAGTGGTATTCTTGCAGGGTAGAAACAATAAGCCATAACATGAGAGATGCTAATTCTGCAATTGAAAGGTTTTTTTTCCATCCATTTCATTATGGTGCATCATCATTTTTCCCTACGCTAACTCAACATGATCTTCTTGAGTCTCTCACACTCATAACATCTCTCCTCATATAAAATAACTGTGTACTTACTTGCAAACTTCTTCTCTTTCCTCCAAACTATCCACTTTTGAGAGAAATAATCTTTGCTAAAATTGTGATCAGTCATTTAAGGGAATTATTATGGGGAGCCTAGACTTTGCCTATTATTCCTATCATTGCCGGTCATGCAGGGTGAGCAAAGAAATGAAAATCCAAATGGCATTTAATTCCAAGTTGAACCAATCTTGTGAAATTTACTTACTAACTTACTCAAATATAAGCATTCTCTCTCTCTCTCCTTCCTTCTGTCCATACGAGCGTAATATACTTGTACGCTCTTTATATTTCACTTTAGTTGCCAGAGGCTAACCAGAAAAATACAAAGAATAAGAGAGAGAGAGAGAGACATAAGTACAAATATATAGGGAGAAGACTGACTCAACCGTTGCTTGCTTAAATAGACTCTACTACCACCTTGCTTGCCTCATCATGTGAGTTTTGGGAATCCTATGAGATGAAATCACAAAATCCTCAATTCACAAAACAACACGGCGATCTTTTTTACATCTAGTCACACTCGTAGAAATTATCCTAGCAGTTTCTTCCGACTCACCTCCAACTCCACCGATAGCTGCATCAGCGTCCCCTTCCGCCTACATCAGCACACATATCAACAACAAGCTAGAGCAACCATATCCTGCACAACCTAGCCTTACCAACTTCACTTGACGAACATCAGTTAAAAAAAGGAGGAAAAGCCAGTGATATATTCATGTAGCATACGTATATAAGCATCAAAAGAAGCAAGCAAGCGAGTGAGAAAAAGGAGAGGAAGAGAACGAAACGTACTTTACTAAAACTCAAACTTTAGACCGAGTAACTAACATTGCATATTACATTACAGCAGCAGTAGTAGTAGTATTTACATTACTCACTGAGAGTAAGAGAGAGAGAGAGTTAGTTGTTAGCAAATCCTTAAAATGCTGCTTCTTCTTCGTCTTCCACCACCACCACCAACCACCACACACACACACCACCACCACCACCATCATCACATCATGACAACGCTGTGGAGTTTTGTAGGCAAGAGTATTGCATTGCAATGAGCAAGAGCAGTACAGCCAACAACTGTAACAAGAGCGGAGCAAAGCAAAAGCAAGCAGTGCTTTCATGATGCCTTTTCTTTCCTTCCTTTACAACTTCTACTACTACTGCTAATAATCAATACTGTTCGGCTGTTTGTTATGATGATAAAATGCCGTTGCTTGTAGATTATCAGGAGGGTGCACAACACTCCAACAACCCAACCAAACCATCCACATAGAGAGAAATAGAGAGAAACTCAAAAGTAGCTTGGACGTTTAGTTTGCAAAAAAACAACGAAAAGATAATGCTGAGTTTCTTTCCGGTTTCATCTTTGCCCTAATACTACATGAGAAAATGATGATGGTGATGCCTTGGCGTTGCTTGGATCCAATCACTCTCTCCCTTTCATGATTTCACTCTACATTTTCCGGATCGCTTTAGTTATTGAATCAAGAGGATTTTTTTTTCATGTAATCAGTAATATGAATTCTCCGAATATGAAATTCTATACGCAAAGACATGACGAAAAACAACCTATTTTTCTAAGAAGATTGTGTCTACTATTCTTTTTGTAAGCAACATGATACAAATGAAAATCTCAATTAGTTTCGAAAGGAAAGGTTTCCGTTTACTTTATGAAATGACAAAAGGATTTATTTCAAATGTTGAGTAAACTCCACAATAAAATTATATTTACAACGTAGTTTCATTCCAATTTCTACTGAACAGATTGAGAAAGGTGGAAAGATGATGCTTTTGGGTAATGAAGTTTGGTTTGGTTTGGAAGTGTATCTTCAACACCGCTACCATATCTAAAATATTGTCTTCATTTCATTAGCAGTGCATAAGCTTGAAGGTAGAACACACTTTAAGCTATGTCAATTCCTACTAACAACTAAAACTGGTGAAATGAATAAATAAACGCTCAAGGCATTTTATGGAAACCTTGAAATGAAATAGTAGTAAGATTTCCCTTCATCATTACTTCATCTGAAAAGTAAAGTTGACTTTATGTCATAAATTATACATCCTCGCTTATGTTCAAACTTTTTTTTTAACTGGTGGTGAGCATAATACATACATAAGTAGTTGGCAGTTATAGTTTCCCCATTTGATTTTTAACTTTTCAAACATCATTCATTAGTAAGTTTGGGAATTTGAAACTGAGTTTAGTTTCTGGAATGGAATCAGTAAGAAAACCGTGGCTTATGTGTGTGACGGCTCTGAATTTCATTTATTCTAAAGAGGTGTCAGCAATGACTAATGGGATTTTGAACCACCTTTTTACAACCAGCAAAAATTAGAAGGAGTGTGTAGGTATTCTTTGCATTCTCAGCAAGGATGTGATACTACGTTATTCTGGGGAGTGGAATAAGCAATGCTGTGAAAAAGTAGCAGAATGGGGCAGTGTGAGACACGTCGTTTACTACTAGGAGAACTAGTAGTTGGGACTGTGGTATCGGATTCCTTTCCTTTTCTGTTGGCCCCTCTAGCTTTTTAGATTGTAAAATTGGCTACCTTTGGTTTGCTCTCAAATACTGGAGAAAATGTTGGGTTACGTGAGAGAAGCTTGGAATATTTGAGTTAACGCTAAGACTACACTGACTCAGCTACGAAGAGACTGGCTTACATTGACTCCCATTGAATACCAGTGGGCTTGCTTCCTTTTTCTTTTGTTAGCATTGGTTTTGGTATCATCATAACATCACTTTCAACTTTGAATGCTGTACTTTACTTTGTAATTAAATGATTAAATTTAAAAGTATCCTAGTCTACTTCATTTTAATAGAAGAGCACTAATTCCTCTATAACTATTACATAATTAATGAGCTAACTATGTAGCATCTGCAACTATGCCCGCATTTTCACATGCATTTTTTATATCAATTCTTACTACTCACATGAATACTTGAAAATCCATCCTGTATATGGTTCTATTCTGTTAAATTTTAAAGTATTTGAGAGATCCGGATAATCATCCAGAACCGCCTGATGACAGTGTATACAAGCCGCGTACTGCTCAGGCTGCTGTCAGAGATCTTCGTTCGCTATGCCGACAGCAGGTAAATATTTTTCGAAACAGTGTTGTTTATGCTTTCACTTTCATCCCGTTTGTCAAGTCAATTATCTATAAGAAAACGATCCTAATTTAGAAAAACCTGATGGAGAAACTCCGGCGGTGGAACTGTCTAAACGAAGGAAAATGCTACGATCTTATTGTGAACAAGATATTTAGTGACATCTGTATCAACTGCGAGCCATTCGCATTAACAAAGAAACGTAATGCAGATGTACTCAAGGCGGTACGGAAAACGAAAGTGAAAGCAGCTCGTAAGCGGGATGCAATTGCGAGAAAGAAGGCTGTCTCGCAGCAGAAACCGAAGTACGACTGGATTTTTAAGAGAGCTGTTTTTCGGTTGCATTTTATACATATAACTAATGATGATTTTGCCGTTTTCCAACAAATAGGCCCGTGGTGGCTCCACCGGCTCCTCCACCACCACCACCACCACCTCCGCCACCTCCTCCTCCACCAAAAAGGCGAAAGAAACGAATATGCAGTGTGGAACAAGCACATCCAGATCTATTTTTGAGTCAAGAAAACTTCCTTTCTGAATTGGGTTTGGTGACTCCAGAAGTCTATGAGAAAAGACTTGCAGACTCTAAGCGAACTGAGAGACGTAGGAGGACGACTGCAAATCCCAAATACAAGTCTAGAGTTGTTGTGGATCCTACTGAAACTGGGGTAAGCGGAAACTACCATAAGTATAAGTAGATACCTAAGGACTCTGAAGTATACTACAGTACTACGTGTGGGTGTGGGTATTGTGTGACTGTGCATAACGTTAAATAATGAAACAACGTATTCATATAGCGTTCAAAGAGGTCAAGACGCAGCGACCCAGACAGTCTAAAGATTCCAGAACCACCAGTGGTACCTAGTCACCCAGGGGCTGAGCGGAGGAGAGCACAACACAAGCGATATGAGTGCAGCGTCTGTGAACAAAAAGGTATATTAATTACAACCCCATGATTTCCATGTGTAGAATTAGCTGGCGTCCTAACAATGGAACAATTTGTCAATGCTTTGCTTTCTTTGTTGTGACTTTAGATGTTAACGTTACATGCAATCGATGTATGTCTGGCTTTCATGCTGACTGCATTCGAGTATCGGGCAGTACCTGCATAATGCCATCCACAGCCACCGTTACATGTTGTCCAAACTGTGTATATTGCAATCCAAACATAAAATCCAGTGACTGCATCTTACTGTCGAGAAAGATATGCCGACCATCAATCATGGGCTGTAGCCCTGCTGCCCCAACAAGAACTAGGGCTGGCAATGCACGAAATGCTGGTGGTTCTCCTCGCAGAGGTGGGGGCAGAAGTCGAGCTGCCAAGCCAGCATCAAGATCAAGAGCAACTTTCAGACAAACATACGCCAAGCGTGGAAGGCCACCATTGAACAAACGGAAAGCTGCGACAACAACAACAACAACATCATCATCTTCTTCTTCTTCCTCACGACGCACACTGAATCATTCATCAGCCGTAGCTGCTGCAGCCGCAGTTCCAGCCGCATGCTGCACATCCACACGTTCAAGCGTTGAACCTACACCGCCTCCAGAACCGCCACCTATTGAAACTACTAAGAAGGTGGTTCCTCCTGTGGGTATCAGGTGGAACACGAGGCATGCCAAATTACGAGGGGGAGAAAGAAGGCGCCCCTATCCAAAACGCGACCTTTCACCACCGATTACCACCGCATTCAAATATGAAACTACTAATCCAAGACGACCAGTCACAGCTGCACCTTTATTTGGCATAGAAGAAAGCTTGATGGTGATAACTTGCAAACCACCAGCAAATTTTAAAGTCCTTCAAGAAAGCGGCAACTCCCAACAAAAAAGTATGTTGACTAACGGCGCCCCTGTGGCAGCAACAAAAGTTGTGACAGTAAAACGGCTTCAGACAACTGCCAAAATTCCGATCATTGCACAACCCAAAGTGGTTCAGATTTCCAAAACTAAAATCGCAAAGGAAGAAGAAGAAAGTCCAAAGGTTGTGGACTCTCCAATCACTGCCACTAAGTCAGTACCAAAAAGTACATTGAACAAACCTGCTCCAGGTCCTAGTAAGAAACAGAAGGCAGTCAAGTCTGGACCTATAGATGCGCTTTCCATGAAGCGCACCATGGCTGCAATGAGCTTGGCAGCGGGCATAGTCATGTCCAACAACAAGCTTTCCACAGGGTCTTCAGGAGGCACGACATCACCAGTTGTCGAAAATCAGGCTATTGTTAAGGCAGTTGTTCCCACGCCAGTTGCTGCTGCTTCAAATAGTATCAGTCCTCCTGCACAAGTCTTTGCAACAAAGTCTTTACCACCTCCGATCACTGCCAGCCCCGTAAGGCCGGCCATACTTGCATCTCTTAACAATCCGAACAAAATAGCTGCAACAAATAACTTCGCAAAAAATCCATTGTCAGCAGCCGCAGCATCATCCAAAGCAAACTGTGCCCCAATAGCAGTAACAACACCCAAATATGGGGGAGCTGCTTTAACAGCAACTGTTTCTAATTATGGGGCGGCATCTTCAACAGCAACTATCTCAAAGTATGGAGCGGCTTCGTCAGCAGCGACTGCTTCAAAGTAT
Organism: Orchesella villosa; assembly: GCA_036850725.1. NCBI lineage: Eukaryota > Metazoa > Arthropoda > Collembola > Entomobryomorpha > Orchesellidae > Orchesella > Orchesella villosa. The sequence continues at coordinate 67,407 of JAANSM010000019.1, read as the reverse complement.
GGGGCGACTTCGTCAACAGCGACTGCTTCAAAATATGGAGCGGGTTCGTCAGCAGCGACTGCTTCAAAGTATGGAGCGGCTTCGTCAACAGCGACTGCTTCAAAGTATGGGGCGACTTCGTCAACAGTAACTGTTTCAAAGTATGGAGCGGCTTCGTCAACAGCGACTTTATCAAAATTTGGAGCGACTCCTTCAACAGCAGCACAAACAACAACAACCTCAAAATATTCACTTTCTCCATCTACAACAGCAAAGAAAGTACAAGAAGCTCCCGCAAAAGCAGCGGAGGTGAAAAAGGGTAAGCATTTTGATCCACCAAGATCTCAATCCAAAAGCACACTGCTGGTTGCGCCAGTGAAACCACAACCTTCCAAATTTGGCACATCTTCAGGAGCAAACAAAGTCATACGTAAACCAGCTCCGAAACTCCCTGAAGAGTTGAAAAATTCGAGAAAGTTTAATTCATTATGTGGATCATCATATGCAACACCCACCCCTTCAAAATTATCATTCTCTCCGTACGATTTCGATTTTTCAAGTATAAAAACTCCATACTCTAGCTCATACTCAGATTCACAGGCAGCAGTTGCAGGCCCATCAGGTCTTCATTTGAAGCCAAGTAGTGTACTAAACAGTACCACCAATGCAAAAAAGAAGCGAACGTATCCACTAAAGCCTGCTCCACGACTCAACTCAATCATGGAGCAGTCGATCTCTGATTCGATTTCAAGCGTTATTCTAGCAGCTAGCAGCGCCAGCGCTCCAACTTTGGATTCTGATGATGACACTGATGACGAGGATTACATGAAATATCTTAAGAAAACCACAACTGCTCCTTGTTCAACTGAGCTTAACAAGTCAACCTCGTCAAATCTCAACTCTACCAATGATTTCATTAATGAATGCTTCACTGATTCTTTGGATTATTATGACAAGCCTCCTGTTTTGGTACAGGAAGCTATTCTTGATGATTACAACAACTTCCCATGTCGAAATTACGTCATGGATGGCAAAGATGCGGCTACATACAACATTACCAGACCAGCATCCCCAGCTTCCTCTACAAGCTCGACAGTCGGGTCATCACGTTCATTAAGGGAGATTGAAGACTCTGAAGAAGATCTTCTCTCAATTCCGGATGCTTCAATCACTCCATATGTCAGAGAAAAGAAGCAGCGTAATTTACTGCCTCCCATGGACTCCAGTGAACCATACTGGACAAACACAAAACTGAGCTCGTACTCTGCATCGGCAGGATCCTCCAATTTGGTAGGTGGATCAACTAAGAAAGGTCGAAAAGTATGCAACTGATTTCATTGCAGTTGCTGTGATTTTTGGTAAAGAAAAGATTGGCCGATTGGCAACTTTAGATAGCTATATGTATCTGACTGTTTTATTTAATTTTTTTTGGATTCATGTTTACCAACTAATTAAATTTGTAATGTAATAATACTTATTGCGTTCAATATTTTGTAGAATTTTCGTTGCTATTAATCTCAAGGAAATGAATCTTCTCCCAAAACAGAAACTAGTTGATCAAGTCTTCATAAGTAATGCAGATGTAGTAAAACCATGTACGCTTGTAAAAAATGTGTAACTTTTGTCTGTGTGTGTGCATTTCCAATGTTTAAAGTAGAAAGTATATATATATATATATTATTATCGTTTGTAAATATAGGCTAGTCAGTTGTAGTTGCACTATGGAACGTTTCAATGGTAGCTGCGTGACCAACCACTTTGTATTGTCGTAAATGGCAAATTGTAAAGTCAAAATTTAAACAAAGTTTTTATGCCTATCTTGTTATGCAAAAAATTCTGAATTTAATGCAGCAAAAATCAAGTTTTAACTTTTACATGTTTTTTAGAATTTAATAAATTGTGTGCGTTGAAAACAGTAAAAGTTATGTAAAACACTGTGGTTAACGCAGACAATTTATTAAATTCTAGAAAAACCGGTGCAAGTTATAACTTGATTTTTGTTGCATTAAATCCAGAATTTTTTGCTTAACAAGATAGGCATAAAACTTGGTGTAAATTTTGACTTTGCAATTTGCCATTTACGACAATACAAAGTGTTGTTCACGCAGCTACCATTGAAACGCTCCATAGTGAGTTGTAGGGAGATAAGAATCAATTTTGTAGTGCTTTGTAGTGTTGCATATAACGTGCAATAAAGTAGACCAGGCCCCGAAATTTGTAGGTCGTAGGTTCGTAACAAATATGTATACATAGATAGTATTGTAATAATGTAGAAACATTTTTGATTTCTTCACATCGCATCTTTAAACTTACACCGAATAGGCTTTGGTTAGCAAATATATCGTTTGTCGTTAAATACTTACTTTCCAGTGTCAGGGTTTATATATGTATTTCTATACTAACATAGTAGATATGTATATTGCAGAAGAAAAGGTTTGACAAGAGGTGAGAGGGGCGGAACCCGAACGTGAAAAAGATGTAAACTAATGGAATGGTTTAATATTTTTAGAAACAAATTATTTCATAATTGGCTTCGCTACATACCTAAATTCTAAAATGTCATCAATATATGAACATATATATATTATATAGTATACAAAATACACAAATATACATGTATACATATTTCGATAATTATTATATAAATCCAAAAATAAATTGAGCATGTATGTATGTAAACGTATTTTCAATTTTTGTCCTAGTCAGTTAGGACGTGCTTTTGCTGTACTTTGATTAGATCTGTATTGTATTTTCTTCCAATTCTGTGTTTAAAAAATTTACTTGACTGCTGACTGCGTCCTGTGTTTAGTTAGAAATTTGGAAAACAGTGCAGCTTGCTAACATATAGCTGACAAGCTATATAACACTTTGATGTAAGTTAGGCGATCTTAAACTTATCATAACAAAGAATATGGCAGTTTGAAATTTAAAACTTAGCAAGTTGCTTTTTTTGTTCGATATTTCGTGTAAACATGTAAGGATAATATCTAATCAATGCAATTTGTAATATTATGTACTTCCATAGTAAATGTGTTACATATTGGGTACATTAAATGCACAACATGTATTGGTCCTCGTCTGTTCATGCTTTCTTTGTGTCATTTGACGTTTTAACCGTAATAAAAAATAGTTTGAACTTAATACTTCGTTGCAAATCTTTACTAACTTTTCTCCGAGCATGATATCTGAGCATTTAACCATTAGTTTTAACATCAAGAGATGCTCATGTCACATATTGGATAGAATTAAATCATATTCGGCATTATTAAAAGAGATTTTTCGATCATTTGCAATGTTTATGAAACATTCATATCGTCATTAAGTACAAAAGTCTAGTTTTTTTAATTTGCAGAACACCTCTTATTTTATATTTGATTTATGTATGTTGAAGAAACCAATATCCTCAATATGCTACCTCGCCTTTTCGGGTCTTACCTGCAACCGTATGCAAAATTCCAAAGTAGAAACATATCGATACATTTTGTAATTGATACGGGGTTCAATCACTTGTTTTATAGATACAATCAATTATTGAATTTTCAGTTGTACAAAACTGAAACGCCTGAATCTGCTACAGTTCACATTAAATGACTTGGGAACTAATTTTCCATTATGTCTCGTATATTAATTCCAAAGAAGGGTAAAGATTCATACCGTATTGCCCCTACGCCCGACAAGTGCATGTGCGCTTGGTTGAAAACCGTATGTTTGTCAATATGCACTCTAAATAGTATATAAGAACTGCCTACATCTGTACGTACCCGACCCATCCGTATTTAAACTTATCGAGAAAGTAAGAGGTCGATGTCGAAATTCCATCAAATTAATTGGAGTTTCCTAAACGAATACAGATTATTTACAAAATTGAGTGGTATTGCATTACTCTACTCCATATAACTTCAAGTAATTCGTGCAAAACGAATCGATTCTCTATCTTTCCCAACTCCTTAACTCAGGTTTTAAGATATTTCTGGTCACAGTTACACCGTATTTTTATAATTATCGATACACGACGCGTATAAGAACTTTATATCATCAACTATCACTAGTGCAGTGTATATAGTGCGCATCGAATATAATAATTTTGTAATTCAGATTTCTAACTAGCCAATAAACGTTTTATACACACATAAAATATGTACAACAGAGTCTAGCAAACTTTTCATCGGATTTAGGATTTACAGGCTATGATTTTTAGATTCGAATACACACACATTGTATATTTTGAATCATCAACTTTATAATGAACCAGAAGTGTGAAGATCTATTTTTATAACAGGCTAATTTACTAAAATAAATAGATCAACAAGCCACTTAAGAAAGTATAGGCATACGCACTTCATACATATGATCATTGCTGATAAGGTGTAGCGTTACCTTGATGTTTGGCATGTGTAAAATTGGTCAGTGTGAAAATCAAGACTGAAAACTTTGATCACAAGATTACCAAATTAACTCTAATCAATCAACGTGTGTTTAAATCATAATCGTGAGATGTACACTAACGTTGATTAAATTCAAGAGGATCTACAAAACCTTACGCATGCCACTGACTGATGAGTGATGTGATCCTAGTTTTCTACAGTTATCTTCAATCTTCAATCTTGTTTACAATAATTTAATACGACCGAAGGCAACAACATCATTTTTAAAAACAAAGCTACGTAGTAATCATATAGTGCTATTTTTATGCGAACTGTGAACACCAATTTCGTATTATAAACCTTTGTAACATCGCTGTGTAATACACATACATCCGCTGGTGAAATTTACCTTTTTATTCATCAGTCTTACTCATCATCATCTGCAGAATGTACCATCAATTCTAACATCTCTAACTCTGCCAATAGTAGGAGCGCAGCAGGGTTGATTCAGATCTCAAATTTTAATATCGTAGCAATCTATTTCATCAACAGGATCACAACATACATACATTAAGTACATAGATTCCCATCATATCATCACTACCAGTATTTGAAGATCCTATTGTTGACCATTGTTGGCTAGTATACATCAAACACCATCGAAAATGTATAACATACCGTGATAATGAGTACTCGCAACATTGTTACAACTGCAGCGTCCACAATCACTTGCTGAAGCCGAGAGGGAGGAACCATTTGCTCTGACTTATAGTAATATTCGTAGCTGTTTTCAGCTACACCAAAAGCATAGACACGGGTAAGTAAAGAATTGTACATTTTTATATTATGTCAATCAGAAAACAGGTAAATTGATGTGGTCCACGCATCCTCATATCACATCATGAAACCACTTCTAAACAACAGGCTCCCGTCGTAGTATCATAATCCCCCGTTTCTTCAGCTATTGATGAACAGGCTCATTTAGTATCTATATAATTCAGTCAAATTGTATTAAACAAAACTGGCTACTGCTTCACTGATTGTGGTCATGAAAATGAATATACTTTACTTAAGTTCAGCGCAGGTACATACCTACCTGTATCTACATAATATACAATACAATGAATATTATGCGTAGAAAGGAAAGGATGCCAGTAGTAGTAATTTTTGTTAGTTAAAAGTATGCAGCGTAGCCGTTCAATCACCTCATCTCTCTCATTGCAGCCTTGTCTATGCAAACTTTGTAAGCATTTCTTATATGAATCTCTTCGTGACGTTTCACTTGTCATAGTAGGAAGGTGGATAACATATTTTTTGCATGCGTACTTGTGTACTGACTAAGTTTGGTCATTGTAACATCTGCACTCATTGTTGGTCCATTTTCATTGTTACAGTGTTAATTATGGGGGATCTTGACTGCTAATTTGGTGACTTTTATATGAAATTTTAGATTTTGAGGTAAATACCATCATGGCGTTAACATTTCAAGACGTTTTGAATGATGCGAAAAAACTGTCGAATCGACTCAGAGAACGAGAGTCCGCAGCTGATGTACTCGTGTCCCAAGTGCAGTCTATATGTCAGGAAGTTCAAGCCATGAAACAGGTATGCCGAAGAAGATGAGAATGAGGGTTTTTGTAAACCATTTTATTATATACAATGCTACAACAAGCAAACATTATTGCCACTGACCGAAACCAAACCCATTGTATTCCTAATCTTGCGTTGGGTATGATGTGGTTGTGGTGATGATGGTGTCGCATGCTAATTTACACGAAATACGTGTTATGTGTTTGTGAGCATTTTTTGTGTTAAATTGTCTGTTTAGGAATTTACAGTTTTTTGAATGTGACAAAAAGGGCTTAAAGGATATATTTTGTTAGAAATATTTTTTATGTTGTGGTGTAAATATTGCGTATTCAGTTAATCCAAAACAAAATAAGATTTGAATAAGAAGCAACAGTTTTAAAAATTTATGGGAATTCAAAACCAGTTGACAATATTGATTGTGTACTTATGAATTAATTAATAATGGAGCCTTCACCATCTTCGTCTTGTTCACAGTACAATGAAGATATTGCCCAACTTAATGATCTCGCATCAGAGAGACCACGGATGGCTTTGGTTGCTGGCATCCAACAAGAAAATAAACATATTATGGATCTGCAACAGGAAAATAGAGATCTGAAAATTGCTCTTGAGGAACAGCAAAATGCAATCGACCTTATTATGTCGAAATATCGGCAACATGTTTCTAAGCTAATGCAGTGTCAAAAGTACGACCAACAATTACTTAAAAGCATGGATACAAATACAAAGGTATAAAAACATACAGCATACAAAATCCCATTTAATTTCTACCTTTTGCTCGTTTTTTATCATATAAATTTTCATTTGGTAATATTAAACTAGGCTTTAGAGAATGCAACGGAGAAAATGAATGAAATGAAGTGTGTCATGAGGAAGGCCGTTAGCATGGATGAAGATGCCATTACCAGAGAAGAAGAATTAATAAGTCGTCTTTGGACTGAAAATAAGGTAAGTACAGAATTTGTCCTGGAAGGAAACGAAGTTGAAAGTGTTGATGTATTTGACCTTGAAAAGTAACAACATATTTTTTTATTAAAGGGCCTTCGAGAAACACTTCAAATAGCTCACCGGTTCAGTTTACCCGATCCCGACGCCGAACCCAAGTAACTTTCAAAATTTGTAATTAAATTTTCTGCTACTGGAACACAATAACATTACTGTTCGCAAAAGCGTATACATTTTGTGCAAAAAAATAAGATTTTCACATGAATATTGTAAATAAAGTGCTTCATCGTATAAAAACCCGGTCTCTCATTTAACCATGTCATTGCTTTCACTTCATCCATATCTACGAACATTATCGTTATATGCCGTACAATCGCTTGTTTAAAATTTATTTCTGAATATTCAGTGCATCCTTTATAGCTGCTAAATAGATTTAACAAAGTAAAAAGGAGAACACTGAGTTACATAATGTGTCAAAATGCACTTTTTTGTGTTCTTAGAAATATTTCCCAAAAGCAGTCGTATTTATTCACCATTCCATACGTCAAATTTCGTTAAGTACATAATTGTTTTCTGCATCACGCAACGTTTCACATTTCATGTGAACTTAATGCAGCAGCAAAATCTGTTTACCATCACTAACTTCACATCTCTGCTGCAAACCGCGTCCTGCTCCTTCCCTAATACTTTGTTAAGAAGAAAACACTTCAACAAAGTTTTAGTCATTATCCATCGCTATACATAACTTGATCATCATATTCATCATCAACCCTGACTTTTATGTATATATGAAAACTACATCTCCTAACTCTATAAAGACATGTCCTGTCTTCTGTATTATTATACACACTTTAAGAACACTGTTTCTGTTTCTCCCTTTAAGCCATCTCTCTCTGGAATATTCTCCGTTATGTTATGTACACATTCATGATGAGTGCAGCTAATGCATAAGATGCGTAAGTAAGCACTTGTGTATCTAAAAAAGACAGAGTCAAGTCTTAATATGGAATAAAAAATCATAATCATCCTTGCCTGCCTGGTCAAACGCGTTGTCATACATTGCATTTTCCCAATCAGCTTAGAATACGTGTAAATAGTTTAACACACGTTCATGTGGGAGTTCCTTCCTGAAACGTCGAAGGGTTGAGTCTCAGATTCCAGAAAAGTCAGACCATTTCATTGCATACTCGCTCATTTTTGTACCAAAACGATACAAGTCTAAAATTATGTGTACTGACAACACCATTCGGAAGTTTGTTTCAGTTCAGACCTATTTGAACTAGTTCAGATTTTCTCAGTCGTGCATAGGATACAGGATCCGTAACTGATTATTTTGAAAAGTTTCGAAATTGTCAAACCGTTGCGTTTTTAGGGGTAAATTGATTTGATAAAATAATTAGTAGTAGTTAAAGTGCTTCCTATATTATATTTACGTACACTTTGTCCTCTACTCCAAACTCCCCAAAAAGATTCGTCATAGCATTAACCCTGTTTGTACTGATATTTTAATGCAGTGACCTAAGTATGTATTACAAAATACATATAGTTGTCAGTTGTGCGTTAGTTTAATACAGATATGAACGATTAACTGTCATAAATCAAAGGGAGAATAGTCTGGTGTAGAATAATACTCGTATTGGTGATTCGGGGAGTGTAAAAACTATGATAAAAGAAGGTAATAAGTAGTAGGCCAGCAAATCTGTAAATATTATTGAGGGTCCATTTGGCAGCTACCGAACTCTGGATGGGACAAGCAAGCTTATAAGATTTTTGATCATGCAGCTCAACCACATGAGTTGTTGTGTAGGCAGCTGATACGGGGTGAACGGATGGCGATAAAAAAACAACACATTTTTTATACAAATTTATTTATTATCATTTTGTTCTGTAGTTGTACATACTTTTAAATTAGTTGTTGTTGTTTTTATAAACTGACATTGTTGTACATACATCATAAATACAATACATCTAACGTCCGTTGTTTGCCAAATTGTTTACTTTGGTAAAAAACTGTTTTGAAGACTGAAGACATAAGACACAGTAGTAGTTTTGACGTACACACCTGATTTACTCATTTACAATCAAGTTGAAGTTGTATTCTATGACATCAATCAGTTAAAGTTTAAAGACATTATAAACAAAGCCTGCATACAGTCAAGAATCGGCCTTGAGTTTTCCTTTTGCATTTAATAAACTCTAAAATATCGTTTGATGTTACCGTTGTGTTCCTCAAAGATGGCTCAAAGTCTGATGGCATTTACTATTGCGGTGACTTTATGCACTGCTTTCACGCTTCCGAAAACCTATGGGGATAGTAAGCGAGTTGTTGATAAGGTAAGCAGTTAAGTTTATCATTTGTAATTTTGGGGGTAACGCTGGAAATTTCGGATTGTCATTATGATTTGTTTTATTTTTTTTGTTAATGAAATTTTAAAATACAACAAGATGAAAAATCATTTGGGTCATTGCTTGCAATTTGGAATTGGCAGTTAATGAGGTATTTGTTTTGTTTTCATAATTTCAGAGTTTAAGTGACCAGGAGCATTTTCAGGATGGTGAACATAATCCTAAATACGATCATGAAGCGTTCCTTGGAGACGACGCTAAACAGTTCGATGACCTCACTCCAGAAGAATCTCGACGACGTTTGGGGTAAGTTTACAAACTCAAATAACGAATGTGAATTGCTTGGATTGGGCAGAACTAGTTTATTCACATCTTGTTTTGATGAAAGTCAACATGTTAGTCTTGCCTTGCCTCTCCATTCATTCCTTTTCACGTCCAGTGTGTGTTTAGATTTTCTGGATGATGATTGATATCATATAAGCATTTATGTCAAGTGTATCCAATGATAAACTCACATTTAGATGTCTGGTGCGAAATGCTTATATTCAGACAGTAAATCAGCATGTTTATTATGCATGTTGTAAATATAGTTTGTGATGGAATACTAATTTGTCTGTATCACTTTGTGTTTAAATGGTAGGTTGATATTTGATAAAATCGACTCAAACAAGGACGGGTTGGTTGATAAGGACGAACTACGAAAATGGATCGAGTGGACACAGAAACGTTACTTCATTCAAGATGCTCAGCAACAATGGAGAGTTCAGAATCCTCAAGGAAAATCAAAGTTGTATTGGACCGAATACAAAAGGTCAAACTACGACTTTCTAGACAGTGAACCAGATGGCTCTAATGAGAAGCAAATGTATACGAAAATGCAGGAGCGTGACCGACGTCGCTGGAAAATGGCTGATTCAGATGGTGATGATGCCCTGACTGAACAGGAATTCTTGAATTTCATCCATCCCGAGGACGCTGCACACATGCAGGATGTGGTAGTAATGGAGACTATTGAAGACATTGATAAGGATGGGGATGGCAAGATATCCATTGAGGAATATATACGTGAGGGTACCACAGGATTTTCCACACAAGCGTTAACTTGTATACAACAGTAATTTAAACTTGAACATCATTTTCTCTATTATAAAGGTGATCTCTATAGAGGAGAACCAGGGGATGAAGAGCCAACTTGGGTAGAAAATGAAAGAGACTCCTTCAGAACTTACCGTGACAAAAACAATGATGGAGTACTGGATCATGATGAAGTGTGTAATACAATCGTAATGTTGATCTCAATTTCATATTTGTTGAACTACCGACAATATATTAACCTTCTGATTGTTACTACAGGTGAAGCAATGGATCATGCCAGATGAGTACGACCACGCAGACGCTGAGTCCAACCATTTGATTCATACTTCTGATACTGATGCCGATGGCAAGTTGAGTAAAGACGAGGTGCTAGAGAAATACGATGTCTTTGTAGGCTCTCAAGCAACAGATTTTGGAGAAGCTTTAGTGAAACATGACGAGTTCTGAAGTAGCTTATAATGTTTTGATATTGCCTGGACAATAATCCTGCCAAATACGTACCCTTACATTATTAATACTTACAAATATCCGCTTCAATTATGCAACAAAAAAATTGTGTGAAGACATATATAACATTTTAGAAAGATAGAAACAAAATGCAACGAAAGATGTTTGAATTTTATATGCGTGTTGAAAAGTGTTCCAGTTTTGTTTTCTAATTCTTCACTTATGACTATCAATCAACAATCACATCACACACTCACTATGTGAAGGACTTGGAGTACATTTCAGTAGTAATCTCGAAGTGTTTGAAGGACTTATTACTTAAGTAAACATCGTATGCCATTTTATAGTCATCTCGATAATTTATTTGCTTAATTTATTAGATCTTATGATATTAACTTATTCCGGCGTACTAATTTGATAGAGCTTGTGACTAGCAGATAGTGGTTTATTTAGTCATTTTTTATTTGAATTTGTGTCCCTTCTATAATTTGTTTACTTTTAAGCAGGTATTTATGAAAAGTCTTGTATGCCATTTTTATGAGTAAAAAACGTTATTAAAAATTGAAAAAAAAATTGTCGACAGGAGTCTTGTTAATATACATCATATCATAACATAACATCATATAATCTAAAGATCAAATTCATAAATCAAGTTTGGTTCAGAGTCTTAAAGATTTTGACCTTTAGTATGCATGTCTTCAGAAATATTTTAAGATACTAAATACAACGATCATATCCGCTAATCAGAATACAATTTTTCTTTCTTAAACTCATTGAAGCCTACCGTAAAAAGCAATTAATTTTAAATACGGTGATACGACCTTCAGAGGCTAAAGTTACAGGTCCACCCGGTGGTTGAATGTAATGAAAAAATCATTCATCGTAAGCATCCTATAAGCATATACCTTAAGGCATAAATATTTTTGTTATTACTCATTCATAGCATACGGTACGGTTCAGTTGTCTTCTGTCTTGGTGGATGTGCTATATGATAGAAAAGCATGGTTGATGATGGTGCGGTCGGTGAAGCTGAAGAATGCTGGGAATTGGTTATTGCATTTTGCATAGCTCACGTCAATTCCCTTTCACAAGGAGTGCATGCAAAACTCAATCATCTTCACCAGTAAAGAAGACACTCAAAATTGGAAAATGAGAGTGTATCTCTTATTATGACCAGCCTTGAAGCATTTTATCTAAAGTGAATGAATGCATGCATGAAAATTTGCTTACAAACAATAACAACGTAATCTACAAGTTTAACTTTGCAAAGTATAGAAAGGATATAAGATTATCACACTGACCAGATTTCTGTCTGTATGAACATCTTGAATATCTTGAAACATTCCATTCGCTGACGTAACAATAGAAATGCACAATGCATATGAAGTGCTAAGTATATGCTATGAAGGGCTTAGGAAGAAGATGCTGATGATTATCTATATTCATTTCTGCTTGGTCAACTTCATGGACAAAAATCGTGAGCATATACAGGCAGAGATCATAACTTCGCTAAAAGGTAGATCATCTTTTGTAGAGAGGGCTGAAAACAGTTGCAGCTATTAAAGTGTTTGATTGTCCACTGTAAACTTGTGGGAGGTTTCGTGATTTATTTGATATTTGAAATTATTAGTATCTAGTTATATTACCCGTGAAAATCTGTGTACTGATTCGTTCTCAGTTTTACTTAATTGAGTGATTCAGGACTATCAAAACGTTTCCTACGGACATTTTTATTCTGAACTTTAACTATTGCCTGCACTTAGTTTCATCATCGCGAAGGTTTGATTTTTATTCATTAAGTATATCTGATGTACCTGACTCTATGCTGATCAGAAACCCAAACCATGCATTCAAATGGAACATATATTATGAAAAACTATTACGTATTTATAACAAATCTACTAACTAAAAGACAGCAGTATCATCCTTGGAGAAATGTAAAAAAGCTTTTAATGATGATATTGCTGCAAACATTTTAACCAAAAGATACTTTTTTTGCTTGTTCTAGATGTGCTTGAAGTTTTCCTTCACCACCGTGCTATTCGCAGCATGTACAATTTTTTTACTTGGCAATGGCAATAATTTGGCAACTGCAATGAACAAAATGCCCCCACCGGAGGCTAAATTATATCCAGGATTCAGCCGTCAATGCCCAAATGGAGGCCAAGATTGCGAATTCAATTCAGCAGATAGCCCTGGAACTAGCTTATATTTTAAGTGTCGTGAAAATAACATTTGTTTCTGCTCCAGAGGCGTTGCTCCCGCTGACGTCCCTGTCTGGCCCGTTCAGTGGTCAGATAATAATGATTGCCAAGTTACCAAAGGAGGTCCATGCGGGGATGAAAACGGTCTAACCGTTAACTGTATGGCTAATCTTAGCTGCATTCAAGGTCGATGCCGTAACCCAAATGAATTACATAGTGGCACATTTCATCAATCCTGCAACGACGAACTGGACTGCCAGTCCGGTCTAAAGTGTCGACCACCAACGGAAAATTTGGAAATTAATATTAAACGCTGCATGAATTCGTAAAGGTACGGAATGGAACCACCATTCATTCTATTTAATTAAGGGTATCAATAACATCTAGTATTCATTTCAGTTTTTGTATATTTCGTACTATCACATCATATTATTATCCATTGCATTTAAAAATGTCTGTTCGGATGCTTGTGAGTAATATTGAGGTTGTATAATATGAAGTAATTTTATGAATATTAAAGTTAATAAACAAAATAGCCTTTATAATTACTCGCTCTCTCTTTTCTCTATTGTCTTTGCCCGACGCGTGCATGCAATATAATTTTTACAGATTTTACCATACATGCATTAAACCTTGAAGTTTAAATGCAAAAATAAATGACGTAAATATATGTGATAATTATAAGCTAGAATTGATTCTACATGTCCGAAGTTTTAGAACTCAATCATAAGGATACCTACGTTGAAGTTGCATTACTAGACGTATTGTATTATGCTATGATAATATCATATAGAAACCCAATGCGACAATAAAAGCATGATATTTTACACTTCGAAGGTGACTTTTTCGACTGTATGTAAGTTACTACATGAGTGATAATGATTGACGGAAATATCCCTTGAAAATAAATCAGTTAATGAGCCCTAAGCTAAGTTACAATCTAAATCGGCAGCTTTAAGTCGTTAACGTACGTTTAAGGATCAAATTCCGCCCATGAAATTAGTATGCATGCCTATCATCACTATTTACCACACATGGTGAGTGACATATTTCCACCAAAAGTATGGCATATACTGTTTTTGCTATTATTTATTTGCAGGGAAGACATAATCGTTCTATGATCCCGAGATGCTACATCAGTTTCGAAATTAAATTATTTCCATTTTTGTATATTTGTTCCATTCATTGGAAACAAGTAGGTATTGCTTTTGATGTGGTTTATAATTTTATTACATAGCATTTCATATTAAATCATAAAATTCATTTCATTGGTATCGTTCACAATAGCCTTTATTACTTTAACCCATTTGGCAATACTTTCATTCATTCTCTTGCTATTGTTTCTCAGAACTGGGCTTACGAAAGTAAGTAGACATTGCACTTTTGGCCATTAGCATTACCTCGAACATCATTTTTTTTACTGTTTCATCAATTTCATACCGTTCTCTTTATCTTCACTGGTGTCATTGACTATCCAAAATTCGTGAGCGAAGGAGAGTCTAGGTGCATTAACTTCAAACTTAATAAGCCAAAAGCTAACCATATTGATCCTTCGATACAACCCTCCGGAATGGCTACGTACTATTATTATACAACGTACGTATAGATAAATTAATTTCGAGAATTATTTATTCTACGGAAATCTGGACGAATTTTTAAGGAAGAGAAGCATTATATTAATTCCATATGAATAAACTGGATTTCTTTTAATTTTAGCTGCCGGTGCATAACTTCAACTTGGGACGAGACTGTTTGGTTACCAGAACCAGATCCAGAAACCTTTGCAGTTGTTTCAGAAGAGTGGTACTACAGGTATGTTACAAATGCAGCTTCATATGAAATTGAATTACTCTAAAGGAATAAATATTTTGGCACAATAGTGTATAATTTTTTTTACATAAATTTTCCTTTCTCAACAGGCAACTGCAGACCACTCCACCGAAAACACAGATAGCATTGACTGGAGCGGCATATGCTATTAACTATCAACATCCCACTGTAACGTGTAAGTAACTAATTTCACTCATACAGTTTTACTGGATTGTTTAAGGAAGATCATACGCCAATTAATAACCAATTTTTTTCTTTGGATTTTTAGGGCTCTGTATCTGTGACGAGTGTGTGTTTTCCGCAGCGGGATTCGCGGCCGCTATCAACGCTTGGAGCGCGGCGTATGGTGCTATTTTTCCAGGTTGGGAAATAATCTACAACATGTGGTTGACTACAGGCACCAATCCATTGCTCCATGTGGTAGCTGTTTTGAACCAAACTGGAGATGAAGCATATGGTTATGCAAACGGGACATTGACTGATGGCAATGGTGATTGGAATTCACCTGCTGAACCAGATTTGGCAGATACCGACATGTTCCCTCCATTACCGTCAGTTGGGAACAGCGACTTAATTGCAATTGCATCGTCAAGTGATGTAACTGGACGGCAACTATCGTTGCCAAGCTCTGACGCTAAGAAGGAAGGTGAAAATGATTTGGTTACATATGCCAACGCTTTGCACAATGGTGATAAGAAGAAAGTTGACAAGGAAGTTGTGAAGATTGAACAAGCAATGACTGTGGGTAGCAATGAGTCTATTTTGAAGAAGATTTCATTTGGCGATTTACCTATAATGATCAAGAAGAAGAAGAAGAAAAATGTGGCCAAGAATGAAGGGGCATCAGCAGCGAACGCTGACAAAGCTGCTATTTTGAAATCTAAATCTGATGAGGCAGCTAAGCAAGACGAGGTGGCTACAAAAGTTGAGGAAGCTAAACAAGCTGAGGTAGGTAAACAAGCCGAGGTGGCTACAAAAGTTGAGGAAGCTACACAAGATGAGGTAGCTACACATGCTGAGGTGGCTGCACAAGCTAAGGTTGCTATACAAACTGATTTTAAAGAGGATGACAATGTTATGAAGACTAAAGGAGCTTTAGCGGTGAACACCAACGTAACTGCTACTAAGAAAGTTTCCATTGCGGATATGGCTGCAAAGTCTAAAGGCAAAGGCATTATCAAGGCTACCAAGAATGAAGGAGGAGGACTATCAGTGGTGAAAATCAACGGAGCTGCTACTAAGAAAGTTTCGTTTGCTGGTGTAGCTACAAATTCTACTGGAAAAGGCAATGTCAAAACGTTCAAGAATGAAGGAGGGGAAGCATCAGTGGTAATGACCAACGGAACCGCGGACAAGAAAATGTCATTTGCCGCTGCAGCTCAAAAGGCTAAGGACACCGGGAGAAATGATGGAGCTCCTACTACTACTTGCCCCAAGAAAGCTACATTTGCTGATATTGCGGCTACGCGCGCCATTAACGGGAAAAAGTAGGTTTGATAATTTCCCCTGCGCCTTGACAGTCATGTATGCAACTGTCCAATATCTTATCTTAATTTAATAATAATAAAATTCAATTCAAAATTAGCTACTACTTTGTAAAATTATTTTATTGAGTTAACACTCATTGTAATTGGTAATCAAAAAAACAACTTATGATTTCTTTATACAAGGTTTAGCGATGAAATAAAAATCATTAAAATACATTTTTCAACAATGTGCACACAAACATATAATATCTCTTACTACTAGTTTGCACCATTTCAGTGTACCCCAAAGTCTAATAATGACCAGACCACAAACTCAGAATCCGCTAACTGCTCACTTTATACATTCATCTTGCGCAAATATTTAATCACTTTAAATGCGAAGCACACTTACAATTAGACACACCCACAACACATACTTCAAAAGAGAATTTAATAGATAACTCAACCCAAGTCTGCAGAACAAAATGTTTTAAATTGTTATCAATGTGTAAGCAACCCTTAGACACCATTGATAACATAAGTAATTAATTACATTAATTCGGTAATATAATCCATTAAACCGTTTCTATTTAATTTACTAGCGTTCTTAAATCGTAGACTGATGAAGATCATATATATTTTTAAAATGTACACTTGTTTCGTTTGTGCACAAATTGGATTTTTAGATTTTCGGAACGTTTCTGTCTAATTTGATGTAATATTGACCTTTGATGGAGGACAAGAGGAGTTGGTGCAAAATTTAAATGTATAATAATATGCATTGTTCATCAGTTCAATTGGTTTGGAACGGTTTCTGGTACACAATATAATTTATAATCCTAATTTAATTTATATTTTATACTAAACGATTTGAATTCCTACTTTATCAAATAAGTATTTGATTGGTTTACACATTCGTTTCAGGTATGTATGTATTACCATCACGGAACTAATTGATGCACAAAAATGACATGTATTACAGTATACTTGCATTTTATACATAGAAATAGTCATCATGCAATTAGAAGAATGATAATTAAGTAAAAGAGTTTTTTTTAAACTAACTATAATAATAAGTAGTAAGACTGAAAACCCTGTTACTGCGATATTCCATGCCATGCAATAACATCTAGAATTGGTTCGGAATTGCATGGCCACTTTCTTTGTGGACTTTCTGGATTCGTTACAATATTGAATCTGCATTTTGAGTACTCAAGTGAAGAACCTTTTGTGCCGCTTAGGATGCCCTCGTCGTAAAATTTAATGCGTTAGTGGAATGGTGTTTCTGTTTTTGGTCATTTCCGCAAGCCTCATTCCCACAAAGGCAGATCCCAGAGTCTAACGTTAGCCTTCGAGAGTTTGGAGCTGGACTGCAGTCACTGCCACCAACAGGACTTATGCCATCATCGCCGTCCGAACTTCTTGCGATGCAAACTGTGCTTGTGTCCAAGTGAAGGACATGATCAACAGGAGGAACTGTTACATTATTATTCCCATTTCGTTTACCCTGTATGGAATGGCTGAAAATCGACTTGTCATTGAAGTCACCATCCAAACATTTGTTTGGATCGGTATGAAATATAATCTTTTCTAATTCCATTTGTGTGTTGAGAATGGCTCCTTCATAGGATGAGAATCGCTTCAACTTATGGAATTGGAATGGTGGGGGTTCTCTTGAATCATCATCTTCTATCATTATGGAATGTTTACTAAAAGCCTCTTCGTCTGTCTCATGGTTTATCAACTTGAAGTCACTTTCAAAACTACGGCAATTGTTCATCCTCTCCATTTCCTCAACTTTGTCACCTTTTATTCGTTTTCCATCTGAAACACACAAGACGTTTCGAGTTTTTACATTTTGCTCTTTATATAGAATTGTTATATAGTAGAATGCCGCATAGTACCTAAGAATATACCTGCATAAGGTTTTACAGGACTCAAATTTGGGTCATATGATGAAGTGGTTGTATAATCGCCTTTTTGAGGAAAAATATTTTTGAACGACCATTCAGCAGATAGTGACGTAAATTTTAGCAAGCGTTTCCTGTGGTTAATGTGTCGGTGGGGACTACCACATCGAATGATGTGTTCTCTACTTTGGATAGCTCGTCCTTTAGCATTTGAAGACGATACAGAAGTCCCATTTATAGTACCAGCTACACAGCTGCCGTGCTCATCCGTATTAAGACAACAGACTGGGAAAAGGGATGAGTCTGGGAGTGAATGAGACTTCTTTGTTGGCCTGATTGTCCGTGCGTTTTTTTCCTGAGGGGATGTGCAAATACGTAGCCTGTCTGGTGATGATAACTCATCCTCAATTTCCACTTCTCCGTCTCCTGCAAACGTAAAAAGTCGAGAAAGAACAGATTACAAAAATGGAACGTTTCATGAAAATGGGATGGATAGGTAGTCGTATCTCGCATTTGCAAGTTTTCATGTTTCTACACAGATTTTGTTCTAACAAAACTCAACAGAAAGAAAATGTACTTTTTGGAATGTAAAATTAGCATATTATCAGCTCACAACGAAAAAACGTGGACTAGGAAGGAGAAGGATTATATACATTTGTAATACGGATAGGTGCGATAAATCTTATGCGTTTACAGGTTCATACTCACAAGTATCTTAAATACCTGGGGTAAATGGTGGGTTTACATTATTTCCCACATTCTCAACCAATCTCGCTTCCGCAGTTGGAGAAGGAAGTTTTCGTTTGGTTGATGCTAGAGTGTTATTTCCCATCAACGTGTTGGTATGTTTGTCACCAGGACGAATACGAGGTTGAGCTGCTGTCGAAACAGCAAATGGACCGATTACTTGAGTCCCTGGTCCTATAATCATTATGTCACTACAGCAAAAACATAAACAGCACAATCCAGGTCGGCACAACTTGTCACGAAAAGCCCGTCGAAATCTTTTCGACATTACACTGTAGAGAATGGGGTTGATGGTTGCGTTAAGAAAATAAAACACGCCTAGAATATTAAGACATCGTGTCAGTCGAAAATCTTGTCAAGTGGAAGTAAAATATTTTCTTGCAATGAAAATGGGTCCACAGCATGTTCTCATGTGTATATAAGTATAGATTAACCTGCTATATAAAATAACGCCTGGTTGACATCCCTTAACGTGGCAGTCCAATTCCCATATTTTGTCACGCAAACGAACAAAAGCCGTTGTGCTTGATAGGGAGCCCAACACACAAAGAACGCAATCACAACTGCGACTATTACAACCATAAAATGACTCATTAAAATTCACAACCTGGGTTTTGAGAAAACAATTAATTGCCTCGGAGTTTCAATATTTGCTAAATTTAATGGCATGCACGTAAACGTTTTTAAGAGAGCCGTTTCAACCTTGTGCACTAAACTTACCCAACATTTTTATTACGGCTCGACGACTCTGAATGTGTGCCATCTCAGCTTGGCACCTTTTCCCCATAGGAATTGGTTGAGATGACACGGAAGTTCCTACATGGTTCAGATTATTCTGAACAGAATTTCGTTCCATTGTCCCTCCAACATGGTTAAAATCATTGGTTTTAGGTGTAGGATGAGCGGTCGGCATATCTGGAGATGGGTGGTGGGAGGCGCAGCATCGACGGAGTGATTGATTTGTTGAGCTTCTGTGAAGTGCCAATGCTATTTGCAGATAGAGGATGAGAATTAGCGCCATCGGCATCACAAAAAAGATCCCTGAAGAAACTACCAGAAGAAGTTGACTAGAGCCGTCAGGTTTGTCAAATGGAATGCCACACCAGGCGCTCTCCTAAAATGAGTGTCAGCACAAAACAGATGAGGTGAATCAAACAACTCACCAAACAAACATTTCTTTAATCTTAGGTTTACCCAATGCTTACCTCCATTGTGCGATTTAATTTGTCCTGGACGTAATTCACCTAAAAAAGAAAAAAAGAGTTGATTCAAATCTCCCTTTGTCTATATACAATCTACTTGACCTGCGTCAAGCTAGAATATAATTATAAGGTTTAATTTAGTGCTTTCAATCTTAGTACATAACATGATATTATGTTATGCATTGTGCGGAGATTAAATTTAGGATGGAGGAGTCACGCGTCAAATCAATATTGGAATGTCTTACGTTGCCCCAAATCATGCCACCTTCGTGATTATCAATATGATACGAGGAAACTTAACAAGCAGGTGTCACATGTGGGCTCTTCCTACTTCCTACCATATGGAATGTTCTGGAAGTGCGTCATATTGTTTGACTTTCGAAAGGAACTTCAATTAATGATCATCCTGCGTCATTCTTTCCGTTCATAACAACGACCTACGTATATGTGTTAGCACTAATGAAAGCTGATACTTGTTTTTACTTGAAGGGATAGATAGATATGCCTAGAAATATGTAGACAAAGAATGTACTTGCTTGATTGTCTCATATTAAAATTATATTGAATTAACATCACGCCACCATAGTTGTATGGATTGTTGAATAGATAGCTGTAAAACTCCAAACAAGCGACGCAAATTCCAATTTTGATGAGTTTTAATAACTATATTCGTCTTGTTTTTGAAAGGGTGTGTATTATATATGTATATTGCCAATTAAAAACACATTATATACATATAGTATGTACACCTTCTAGTTAAAAATATTATGAATGAATCGAAGCCTGAACATCGATTGTCGATTTTGGTTGCAATTACAATGAAATCCTACATAGTTCTGACGCTAGCGTCTGTCCGAGAACTCCTATAAATTGAGCATAATATCTGCCATATAGTGCAATGTTTGTTATACAATTTCCTCAATTGTCATTTATCATACTTTCCCACAAAGAAAATTACATACGGAAAAGTTATTAAGTATATCTCAAACCTCCTTAAGTACTAACTTACAAGTTTATATATGCATTACTGCGTTTTACTGCAACCAGCCCACCTTAAAGCGTTATCAAAAAACTCAGAATGTTGATGGTTTTATTAAGGTTAATGTCCTACTCCAATGTTTCCAGCAGAATTACTTGGCATCATACCAAGAAAATTTTGCTTTCTATCGGCATTGTAAAATACAGCAATGTTCTAGTTTGACAGCCTGTTTTTGCGATTGATTATGCATTACTACCGAAAGTCAGCGAAAAAATTGTCATAACAGATGCTTATGTGCAACAACCATAATAATACTACATCAAAACAAACATCTCCTTAACTTCCGATGTTGTTGAAACGTTTCAGCATACCCCAGGCATTTTTGGTTCTTAGTAAAATACATTCCATAAGGCATGTGCCAAAATATTCCAGCCAAATTAAAAGCACAGAAACATACGTTTAGGGATTATGTTTGTGTGAAGAGGACCAGGATTAAAATTGGATTACTGAGCAAAGTAATTACACTGATGCAATCAATTCAGTACTTGACTTTTTCCGTCCTTTTGCTACTAGGATTTTCAGTAGCGATGTTGTGTTTTGTCTATCTGGATTATCTGTAAAGTAGCGATAAACAAACGCAATAAAACAGCCACGCTTTCGCTTGCGGTAGGCTACACACTAAACAAAAAGCTGCTCTTATTAAAGCTCAGAACGGTATGTTGTTTTTTCATGATAATGCACTAAATGGATGGCTTCCACTGGGTTGGAATGTTTGCTAGGAAGCTGTATGTTTTTGACGAAAATTATGACGGGAGACAGGATATGAAAAATGACAGGTTTCATTCGAATTTCTCAACCATTCACTTAAAATGATGGCTTTTAGTGGCCACTGTACATTTCATCAACACGGCAAGAGAAATACACTCAAAGAAATCCCGATCCTATGTTTGTGGTTAGCCGGCGTTGCAAACAAGTAGGTGCATTTGGACAAATTTACAGCTAGTTCTCAGGAAAACTTTTCAATATCCGTAAGGGAAACCACTCCAAGTTGCGTAATAGCAATGTCCATTTGTTCCTACATTATTGCACGCAGCGATAAGCAGGTGAAAGTTGCATGCACAACTCAAGTAAGGAATTATGGTGTTGGCCACCACATTATTAGGTATCCGTGTGCACTTATTTCGTGCTAGAAACATTTACTTACTATAAACCTTTGCCTTTCTTACTTTTGCACCTTTTCAAAAAGAAAAGCAATGTAGAGAAAGCTATTCCGTTCTATAAGAATAAAATGCCAGTAACATCCATGATTTTCGCAGTTTCCAAAAAAAAGGGCAATCAACTTTGCCTCAAACAAGGAGTTATGTTATTCCTATAATTTCAAGATGGTTACGTATGACCAGATTCTTCGTCATTCAAGTACTTGCAGGATTTTACGTGGCATTTTATGGGATGGAGAAGCTTATGCTTTATTTCATGCATGAGACAGAGATAACGGGGAAAAGATATAAATTTTTGAAGGAGATATCAAATCCTTGTAGATATTGAATGGCCTTTACATTCCAACTTTTTTTATAGATAGTCGCTAGATCATTGCTTGCAGTTGCGTCATCTCACACAAAGTATCTGGCTTACCTTGTTGGTCAAATGTTCAAAGGAGAAAGTGGGACTCATATTAAAATTTAAGTAGATTTTTTCCAGTTGAATACCATGTGCATATATTGGGACAAAAATAGACGATGGTACGAAAAGAGCTCATTCCATTTCACCGACTGCCAACCTCATACGAAGAAAAATGCGTGTGTGTCTGCTGCAGCTTTTTCTCTCTCTTTTTTCGACTCACTGCTGCTGCTTACTGGAGTGTCGCGATATTATTATCATGTCTAGTATAATGCTTCGCATGATATAGCCCGATAGAAATGCTTTGTCTAGCAGCACAATGGATATGAAACGACCATTACTACTTGAAACTCACAAAAATGTTCAGGTCTAGTTGGTGCTTCTTTATGCTACAAGATTTTTCCAATTCTGTAGCTACTTTTCTTCAGCTACAGCTCATTTGCAAAAATGCTTTATTCCAAATAATTTACGCAAGTAACTTCACATCCACCGCCTTACGTGCCTTAATTGTTGCTTCATATGCGTTGTACTTTTTGAGTCGCCTTTAATCAGCTAAAATAAATTTATTTCGTGATTTTAACACGAAGAATGAACAAGTGATAGCGGACATTTTTTAAACTATTTTTTTAGGATAATATAAAAAGGTCTCCAACATAATGGTACGCAGTGAACAGTCTAGTTTACATAAAATCAGTCATATGTAACGGCGTCTGGGTAGGTACAACTTATATATAATCTAGAATGCGTATCTGAGAAACAGCGTTGGAGTGAGTCTGGCCCATTATTACGTTTACTGCATCAGTTCACTCTCTTGCTAGTGACTTTAACATTTCTCCTGAGAGAGAGGTGAATTATGCAAAATGCTGTCGTAAAAACCCTAATGCTTTTCTCTTTAACTTACATGAAAGTACAAGTACTTATTTTCGTGCACACACGTGTGTATACGAGTCCAGTGGGACGGGACGGTCAACGATAGAACGCTCCTGTTCTCTCGAGTTTAATAATGAAAATATTTATAAACGGTGGATATCATAGATATAATTTGATAGCGAGTATAAAGATTTAGTATATAAAGGTTTCATTCTGTCAAAGGGTTCAAAGTTTCAAATAAATATCAGACGAAAAAAAACAACAACAAAATTGCAATTTACTTAAAATTCTTACTTAGTTGACTGCTCTTTAAGTACATTCGACATTTCGTGTGGGTAGGAACAAGAAAGACCAACAAAAAGTTTTGCTATAAATGGTTCATGTTGGAAACTCATGCACAATCATGTGGGTAATACATCTTATAGACTCTCTCACATTTTCCGTGGTAATTTAAAAGTGTTATATTCGCCTATTTTCCCCAGCTTTCTTTAGTTTTGAATGGCTTAAATATGAAAGAGCATGGAAAACATTGAAATGAATGAACTGATATTAGAGAAAAAGTGGAAACGAAAAACTCAAAAAGTAAGAGAAGCTTAAGCATTTTCTTGAGTAAGTGCTAAATCTACCATGAGTAAATGTACGTATGTATGTTTATACCAAGAAAAATTTGCTTTCAAAACAACGCTCTGAAATTCTTAAGAATTCTCTTCATATGTGCACATTTTTTGGTCGTGACAAAGACAAAACAAATGGTAGCCATATATTTTAGAATGTCAGTCTATGTCTTGAAGACCAATAAAGGTGAAAAAGTAAGTGCATGGCAGCAGCACCCAACCAATTCAATGATGACAAAGGTCAGTGACATTTTGACTTTGCTCAAAATGGGGAACGTTAGAAAACAAACTACGCGAAAAGTGGGGAAAAATCGCTAAACCCAGGACTACAAGAAAATGGCAAAATGAAAAGTTGGGGAAAGTGGTACGATCCCCATTTTATCCTGTTTTCTAAACACTAAGCTCGTTCATTCTTCAGTATTTTATCGTCCTAAAATTTTGTTGATTGATGGAAAAGCATGCAAAGATGACATGATTGTCACGTGAACCTTGAACCCGTTATTAAACATTGTGCAATCATTGGCTTAACATCTTTTGAAGAACTCAAAAGAAGCCTAAATGAATAGAGTGATATAGATAAAGCTATTTCTTACTACTCGCGTCACTTCCCTCTCATTTTTGTAGACACGAATAAATGTCATCAGAGACATGGATGAAGCACGCTTTAGTATTTTGATGACGCTGACACCAAGCAATAATAATTCCTCTAAAGTAATTTTGCATAAAGCAAAGCAGAATGATTTGTAAGTTGTAAACTCCAGCCAGACAACCAGCATCATGCTTCATGTATCGTTTCATTTTCTCAATTAATCTTCATTATGACTCGACACTTCATCCAAGCATAAAATGACGACAGCTCTCGAGGAATATATGAGAGCAAGTAACTCCTTTTCATTAGCAGTGTACACACACATTGTCATTTAGAGCTGAATAGATTTACACAACCGTCCATCATTTTCACTTTCTCCCACAAAATGAGTCATCATCAGCTCAGTGCTGCTGACGCTCTTATATAAACAACACCAAAGCATGGGATGATGAAAGCATTGATGCTTTTTCCTACTTATTATTTATTACTTGTCATTATAACAAGCTGACTATTCAATTATGTTACACTTTCACAGGAAACTGTATTGAAATGGGAAAAGTTGCAAATGAATTCAAATGAATTGACAAAGTATTCATTCATTTTGGTGTGGTAGATCTCTCAAATTATTTTCTGTATGGCAATTATCCCATCACACTGATGTGCTTTTGACAGGAAAATACTAGGTACTTACGTATGTATATAGGAATGCTATAACTTTGATTTCCACTACAAAGCATAGGGCATCAATTACAGAGGAAAGAGTGAAAGTGAAAATCCACTCCATCGCTAATTCATAAAAGCCTAATAGATTTTGTGGCTAGCTGAAACTTTGTGAGTGTACTCTACCTGCATATAAGCGCCCCAGGGTAGAGCAGCAGCAATGGATATAATCCAGATGAGAGTGATAACCCGAGTAGCCCTGCTGAGTTTGGATTTGGTTTGAGTCCTGTCAAAACAATCAAGTTATCTCATTAAGCCATCCTTGATAATATCTATAATATCATATTGTACAAGCTCTTATAACAATAATAGCCTAAGGGTTATTATCATTTCATACGACTTACTTCATGGGATGACAAATTGCAATGTATCGTTCCGTGGTGAATGCTACAATGGTGAGAATGGATGCGTAGGTGGTGCACTCGGTGATTACGCCACGAAGAGCACAACCTATCTCGCCAAATATCCAGGGGTATTGTTGCCACAGCACGAATAATTCCATTGGCATCGCTAGAAACAAAGACAAAACAAATAAATATGTAGTATGACTTTATTTTATAGTAACATGATTATTCTATAAAAAATATATTGCTAGAAGTAAAACGATCTTCAAAACTTTTTTGGTGTCTCCGGGTAAGCAGCCAATGAGTGATAAGCCCGACCCCCGGTATTTGCTAACGTTTGAGAAACCCGTATATTGTAAGTTCCAAAATTGAATTTTTCACCTCATAAAGTAATTTTTTGTTTCACTTGATACTCAGCGCATTATCTCTTTGTAGCCATGAAGCATAACAGACATCGGATTGTTTTAAAACGTGATCTTGCCATTTTCACTCACTTTCCTCTCAATCGAAGATGGATTGCTCTTTTGCTATACTCACAGGGAAAACTCGTAGGATTCCCCCAGCACGCTAGTCATTATCGAAATCATCCGGGTGAAAGTTTTTTTTTCAGTGGGATTGTGGAAAGCGCAGAAAATATACAAAAGGCGTAAATGCAAAAGTTGGACTTTTTACTTGTTTGATGATATAAAAGCTGCTGAAATCTTTTTTTCTTCTCACCTACTCCTCTAAGTGTTGAGTAGTTTTTGATATGTCTCTTGTGAAATTTTCAACAAATACTCAAGTTAGAAACAGCTTTGAACTTTGTGAAGCGCAAATGTGCGTATTCCAAGTTTTCAGCATTGCAAGTGAAAGATTGACAGGGATTTTAGTAGAATACTAAAATATGAAATTCCATACAAATCTTTCCAACTCCTGAGCCTCATCGTAGGTACGTGCGTATAAAGGGGTTTTAGAAACGTTGTTTTTTCACTGCAGCATCAAATCTTTCTTCTACAGTGAAAGAATAGAACGAAAGCATGTATACACACAAGGAATGAAAACAAGCAGAGCTTCCATAACCTGTTTTAAAGGGAATAGAGTGAGTCAGTGTGGAAGTCACATCAGCGTGAACAAATCAAGTGGAATTTAAAAGAGCTAAAAATAAAGAAAAGAGATGTCCCATGGTAGTCTCTTCCAGACATGTATTATTTGATTCAGTTGCTTGTACCACGAACTAACTAAATACCCAATCCAATATACCTTGTGCGCCTCTGTTTTGCTCTATCGGTCAAACGAAATCGAGTTGCGTTGCGAATTACATACCCAAACAGAACTGCGGTTTGAAATTGAGTACAAATGACTTTCTCCAGTTGGCTTAAGCATGTTCATTGTACCAAATAAGATATAGTAAAGTAGAATACATTTTTGAAATATATGTACTACCCACGTGAAACGTATATTTGGTGGTTTTTCGGGAAGAACATGTTAATGCTCAAAACTTCTGTTGTTGATTGGAAATTTTCTACCTGAGTGATCCAAAGTCGACTTAAGTACATTGCCATGTGTCCCTCCAAATGGAAGGAACAGAAAGAGTTTGGCATTATACAAGAGAACGTTTAATGTGTACAACAGTGCACATCACAAACTACTTCACGATTTCACATAAAATGGATTCCTACTTCCTCCCATTCATTCATATTGCCATCCTTATTCTTGACATGACAAAATAGAATGGAGGAGCAAAGCAAATAGTTCATTTTGTAAACGTCTTATAACCGGACTTATGAGGAATTAAACTTGATGTCTCCGTCCCTCAAATATTTTCTCCTTTCCTTGTACCACCAATGACTTCTTACAAATTGTCATCATTATCAAACCTTCTGTCATAGTTTCTCGATACATCGTTATCATTACTTGTTAACAATGCTACATCTACTCCAAGTGGAAACGAAAAAGTACATGAACATACTAGAAAAAAGCTGTTCCTTTTGTAACTGGAATACCACAAAGCTGACGTATGTAGGAATCGTAAAAATTCAACAGCACCAGACAATTGTGAATTCCATGAATTAGATAGAGAAACGAATATCCTTACATCAATTGTGTGAAAATTTGCTATCTATTAGCATTCATCTAGCATCACGATTCAAGGGAAAAAGGAAAACTCATCTAGTCACAATTTCCCTACAATTGGCATGCCGATAGAATATAAAAGACAGGCAAAGTACGACACACAAAGCTACATTACATTCATCACACTCATGTAGAACACGGGAAGATGAGTAGGCATAATAATATCTTGTAACATTTTTAGACTTCAACCAAAAACTACCACACCAAAAGGACTTTTTTTCCATTTTTTAAAAACATTTTTCACAACCTTCATTTTTCGACACAAGCTCTTTTTTTCGTGGACAGAGATAATGTTCACACACGTCTACACTACTCGAGAGTACGAAATTTTCGCCATAAAAATGCAAACTCCATTCAACGCAATACAGTTTTCATATTAGTAACATGGAAGTAAAAAAAATATGTTCAATACAGGCTTAAAACTGTGAGTCCTCGCGATACACATAAAGTTCTCAATGCGGCTTCATCAGAGCAAACATCAAGAGATGTGAGTATTTAAACATCTCTATGTTCGGCTCACACCATTCGTCTTCTTGATAAGCTTCAAGCTTACCCATAACTTGACTGCGGATACATTTTTACGTATTTTTTTGGCGGTATAATAAATAAACAGTGCTATTTCATGTGGTTTTGAGAAAAAGGATTCACCAAAGGCTTCATCTTCCTGCTCACCACACTCATTCTCATATATAAAAATGGTGAAGTATATCACAGCAGCTAGTTTTCTTGGAACTTCAATGGGGCAATAAAAGCTACTAACCAGGGAATTTCAGGTGCTCTAACAGGGACTTTATATGTATTCATTATCGTGAATCTTATGAGAATGAAGAAGAAGCACGTTTCTACTCGACTTTATTTTATGTGGTATATCCAGACCCGTCAGTTATTACGTAGTCCTTCTTTTATGTAACTGGAATGCTAAATATATTACATTTTTTATGTTCTAATTTTACTATATTTTTCAATGAGATTTGATAAAACTATGGTGAAAAGGAAGGTAAAGGTGGCTGCAATCAATATGAAGCGTTGCGATACGATGATGAAGAAGTACCACGCAGAATGTTTGTTTGCTTTGCCTGCATTTGTTTAATAGTTTCTTGTTTTATGTATACGTTTAAGCATAGGTGCACAATGTCCACATGATTCTTTTGTTCTCATTCTTCTATTTACTCGTACCTTTCTATCTTGCAAGGCAGTCCCGTAACTGAATTTCAGCTGGCAGCAAAAAAATTGGTTGGATAGTAGCGTCATTTCATTTTTCTTTTATGCGTATGCATCATATCCAATCTTATCTTTCATCTTGTCTGCCACCTCATGCACCTCGAACACATAGTCATTAGTGCTCAGCGCACTATGAATGATTTATTGTTCATTTCATCTACAAACTTTCTCTCACTCCTGTTTGTTCGAAAAGGCTGGAGGGAGGAACCTTGAGATACACATATTTATTAGCGTCATATCGTTTAGCTGCTACGATGGTTGTGATGGGCATAACACACGATCATTTCTAGTCTTCACAAAGTTTATTTATACCCATATGTGTGTGAGCAACGAAGAAATTTATTTTCTGGCTTCACTTTTGACTTTCTACTGTCTGTTTGCTCTTCTCGATGTCATGCAATTACGAATCATAATACAAGTATTTAAAGACTGTATGAAACAAGATATACTTTCAAAAGAAGTATGAATCATGGAACGCACTAGGGCATGCTACACAAATGGGAAAGGTTATTTTGATACGTGATGGGCTCTGAAGCACACATGTTCAACAATCCAATCAAGAGTAAAAAGTTTTGCTTTTGTTTCGTGTAGTATATACAATTCTTGATTTGGAACTAGAGACTAGTTCCTCCTTGATATTTCTTATTGGGTCTGGGGGATCAGGGAAAGTAAAAGAAAGTCAGGCACGGACTACACGAGAACTGTTTTCAAAGTGGAGAGGCAAGCAGAAAGAGAAAAAAGACAGAGAGACAGAGTCATTTCATCACCCACTGCTGCAGCTAAATAAACTGCTGTGACCGAGAGAATCAAGGAAGGTTAAAGGGATTCTTTTTCAGAGTATCTTTGTAGACTTGAGAAGTTTGCACAATTTCCATCACGCCGTCAGCCTCTGTTTACTC
Organism: Orchesella villosa; assembly: GCA_036850725.1. Lineage (NCBI taxonomy): Eukaryota > Metazoa > Arthropoda > Collembola > Entomobryomorpha > Orchesellidae > Orchesella > Orchesella villosa. The sequence continues at coordinate 37,317 of JAANSM010000019.1, read as the reverse complement.
ATGATTGGCTTCAACCAGATTCCTTTTCGTAATGTTTCATCAGTGGTTCTGGGGGGATTGGGTAGCACGAACAAAAAAAAAGACGTAATAATCCAGCCAAATGCATTACATTACGTATGTAGGTATATATACATTATTTATGAAACCGAGATCGAAACAACTTGACGCTTTCACCATTATCGATGAGCATTGCACTCAAGTTTTCTTCTTTTGGTTACCTAGAAGTAGAACAGCTTCGACAGCAGTGAATTTTGAGGAATAATAATAGGCTTTTGTTGTAATATAATTTAAATGCGGCGCCGTATGGTACTTTTGTGCTGGGTCACACACAATTCCATATATTTATCTCAGTAATTGCCTACATTTCCACTCCCTCAATGCCATTATGATAATGACAGACAATACATTTTTGGTACATACGTGTACCTAAGTTCCTCCCATCAACTCCCATAAAATCCTGTTTCTGTATGTATTGATTTTCATAATTACATTTTACTCAAGGTTGGAGGTAGTACTAGACCATTTTTATTTGGGAGTAACTACGTCAGTAAAGTATGCATGATTTGAGAAACGGAAACGGTAGAGGACGTACTTACATCTTATACGTTTCAATTTCATCGTATTCTACGATTCTACCTCAATCATCAATAATACTCCATCACATCTCTGTTGTAATACGAAGCTACTGAAAACTAATATGCTACAATTTGTATTGGATTCAATATCAACCCTTGGCAATTTGTTATACGTATTTGATTCATTTAATTAATAAATACGTATAAATGCTCACATTTATGGCGGCGGCTACAATCCACATAAATAAATAAATGTTTATTGTATTGTATTCGAGTAAGATACGGGATAGTTTGCTCAAAAAAAATGCAGTCGATTGGAAACAAGAAAGACAAGAGTTTTTACTCTTTTCGAGGAAGAAAAGAATAAAAGTGCCTATTTGTCGGTCTACATACTTACGTCAGCATCCAAAAACGCAATGTTCCATCTTCCCTCTCTTTAGGTTTTTAACCAGCTCAACTAATATTGTACACACATTTACTTACTTCCGATTTACTATCATAGCTGTCATTCAATATCATTTCTTTCATTTCCAGCGGCAAAGCAACTTCAGACTTGATAGATAGAATTGTGTTCACAGAATACTATAATAAAGCAGATGTTTCACGCATATTATAGAACAATAATAATAGCGATATAGCGGAAAGGGTCGTTGACAAAAAAAAGTTTAGTTAGCTCAATTTTAGCATCCTACATATGTATTGTATATAGATGGCTATATATAAGATTTCATTGAGTTTATACTCTCAAAGAAACTTAGCTGTACTTAAATGTTGACTTCCATAAAACTTTAACTATTTCCGTCTATAAATGAAATTAAATAACTGGATAACTGCATTATTTTTTAGCATTAATAGTTCCCAGAAAACATTCCATTTGCATACTTTCATACATATGGTACCCAATGAGTGGCCTATAAATAGGATAAAATGTGAACTAACAATCAACATTTTAGGCTCTCGGATCGAATTCCGACAACCTCTGTCTGTAAAGTAGACACACATTTGGGAAAAGATAAATGGAATCTAGGTAAGCCATAAAGGGTCTAAGCTGATGTTCATGCTTAGTGGTCGTTGGCCACGTTTGAGAAAACCAACAGAAGAAAATTGTATTTATAGCAAATAACAAGGCTATATACTATGTAGTAAGTTTCCAAAGACGAGGACGAGGGTTCCAGTAGCCCTAACTTTGGACAGAAAGTTGGGGTAAAACAGTCGAAAGCGACTGGAAAGAGTTCGACTGGAGAACAATTATAGCTGCCTATAGAGCGCTTCTTATATCGAACCAACCGCAGGGCCACCACTAGTATGTATTGGTAACTATAGGGGATCTAGAATTTCCTTAAGCATATTATAAAATCTTCAAATTTCTTGATAAGATAAAACAATATAAGAACACGAGTCCTGCATACGACATAAAATGTAGGAAATAGTAGTGTACCCAACTCGCCCTAAAATATTTTGTATCTTTGAGAAGAATCTTTTTCTGAGAAACTCTAAAAACAACTACTGGATTGAGCGGAGAGTAGCCCATTATCTCGTCCCGAGATTTTCCTATGTGTGAGGTTCGTAAGTATCTTTAGTAAGCATCATTATTATGAACATTTTATACTGTCGCTTCACACTTATCCACTACTAAATCCCAGACCAACTCGTGAGCGTGAGCAAAGTACGCAGAACCAGAGGGAGAGATCCGCATTGTTTGAAGACTCTGTGTTTTTAAGCTTACAGCTTATGGGTTCGGTGGTAACGGTATTTATGAATAAAGCGTTTCCTGAGCACAATTTTAGAACAATGTGAAACAAACTTAAGCATTCATGTAGCAGTCCTTTCTTTTTTCTTTATCCTGTTGTTCCAACCCAACACATTTACTAGTCATGGTGGTATTTTTCATCCAACAGGTTTACAAACGGTTCTAATGTAACAAACGAATAGAATGTTGCCACAACTAATTGTAAAAGTGTCTGGAAAAAGGATGAGTACAAGTATATAAGCTATTGTAACTTGTTTCAAAGAATTCACATGCAAATTCAGTGGGAAAAGTAGGAAAGACTAATACTAATGACGACGGCTTCCATTTTGGTGCATGGTTCCCTTTTTTCATGGCGTATTTAAGCATCTCCATGTCTTCTTTTATCGTTGTGCATTGTGCATACATATTTTATATGCTGTAGAAGTACGTTGTGAAACTAGGTGCGGTTGGCCCACGCATTCCAAAAAAGTTAGAAAATATTATGTAAGAAATTAATTTTCCTGACTTTAAATCTCTTCATTTCCTCCTGCCACTGTTGATCTCAGTAAAATGCTTCCATTTTAATATGCAGAAGTAAAATGTGAACACGATTCAGTTACATTTTTTAAAACATATACTGCTCGACTACTCTAATATATGTTCGAATAAGTTTTCCGGAATTCACATATTCTATTTTAAGTATCTCTATTGCCCGAAAGTCCAAAGTCAACAACCTTTATTAGTCCTTATAGGCATTAGTTTCAACTATTGTACCTCTTCAAAGAATAGTTGCAAAAGTCTCATAGTGATGTCTCAAATCTCGCTTAAGACAGTGAAAAATGAGAGACAAATTCATTATACATTCCAGTCCCGCAAACAATTTTCTCAACTACCGAAAAAAATGTCTAATTAAAACAGTTAATCAGGACAAGCTAATGACCAACCTTCATGGCGGTGAGTTTCACTTGTTTGTAATATAAAATTAATCATAGAATGCCAATTTATGTCTTCCAACTTTCCTGTCTCAAATGATATGCTAATCTGAGAGACAAGCCACTTCAAAAGTTAAAGCTATCTAGTTTCCTTCTTGGCATACTTTTCACCATCATGTACATGATACGTCGTAGCTCATTGCCTTCTCAGAAGGCGTGAATAATATGTGAAGAAAAGTTTTCAAAAAGTTGAGTTTTGGTTGGTGGTGATACGTGGTAGATGAACAACGCAAAAAAAAGAGAAAAGCAATCTGGGACATTGAAATGAAGAGAGAAAATGAACAACAAGTTGTTTCTATATTGTTTTAAAACCTACAACGGTGCCATGTGACTTGGTTCCAACTTTGAGTAGAGTTTAGAGATTACGTGTCATAGACAGGTAATATATAACGTAGGTATACACACATAAGTAATTTTCTATGTTAGTTCATTTCAATTTTCTCAAGCTGACTACTTTCTCCACTTTAGTGAATAAATGGTGAGATATGAAACAAGCTAATTTCCATTTTGATGCCTTCTTCTTTACGACAAGCACAAGGTGATAAGATTATTGACTCCATAATAAATGAGCACATTCAAAGCTGAAAATGAAAGTTGATGTTTCCTTAGTTCTTTTGAAGTGATGACATGCATTTCGCAATAATCAAATTCCATTTGGAATATACGAGGATGTCGTTGCAGATATAAAATTAAAAGCTTAAACACATACTGTAAATGTACATGTGTGTTTATGACAAAACATGTGACATGCATCTTATCTAAGACTCACGTTGGCAGCAAAATTAGTTGAAGTCGGTATTTGACAAAGGTACAACAAAGTGTTTTATTTATCAACGCTCAGCTATTGTCTGCCAAGATAATATGCATTTTATTTTAACATCCTTTATTATCTTGTTCACCAAAAAATCGGGAAGAAAGCAAACATTCTGAAAGCTAATATTTAAAAGTGGAGTAAAATAATGGATGTAGCGTAGGAGCAGAACAAACAAGACAAGGTCTTTCATAATGATTTTATTTGGATGTTTTTTTCGAACCTAAAGCACTAATGCAAGCATTTAGGCACACAAAAACAACAACTTTGTTGATAAGAGGTTGCATACATTTGTTAGATAAGTTACTAAGTATAATGCAATGTCGTGTGTAATACATACGTGGTAACTCGTAAGAAAGCTTTTTATTTATCTTGTTAAATACCAGCTCAGCAGAAAAATAGAGACTACAACTTACATTATGAAAAGTAAAAAGGGGGGAAGAGAGAGAAAGAGAGAGGGAGAAAAAAACTTCTCTTCTTTTTGTCAACTCAAGTTTTCATCAAGCCTTTCACAGACTTCTATCCATCCAAAGGATCAAGGAGAAGCGGAAGAAAGTAAGAATGAAAAAAAGAAGCGCGGTATTAGCTTCCTCTTCCCTATCGCCTACTTATTTCCTTTCATTTCTGCACTTCATACTTAATCTTCCACTTTTTTTTATTCACAGAGACAGAAAACTAGCTTGAAACGACGTAGCAAAATATCAAGATCATCCAGCATGCTACACAGTTAGTGTAAACGTCAACATTTGCTAGTTATAGGTGTGTGTGTATACAGAGTATATGTATCTGCAAGTATCCTATTAAAGTGGATGCATTTCTTCATCGCTTTAGCAATCTGCCTCCTTAACAAATTGCTAAAGCTGAGAAGCCCTTTCATGTTATTTTTTCTCCATATGTGGATTATTACGACAGAATATATTATTCGCCTACCCGACCAACCGCTACTGACAAAAGAAAAGGTGGAACTCATCGACTGAGGCTTAGCTCTGAGTATACTGACGATGAGTGCGTAGTTAATACTAAACCATAAGTAAAGGGATACCTGGTACTGCAATGTTGTTTAGTAGCCTACTCTGCTCTGTTTTAGAGTTGTTTTGGCATACCGAAAAGTTTGTCATATATTGCAGTAAAAACAACTAATGTCGCCATTACATCACCATCATTTTCCGAGTTTTACGAAATCAACTTTTCTAGCTTTCCCAAATCAGTGTGTTGAAGGTCACACTGTCGTAATCGCAACATAAGTCTGTGAAGAGAAAGAATTTGTTTTTGTACTTAAAATCCTAACTGGATGCCAGGATTTCATGAAAGTTATTTCATGCCTCAATGCAATAAAATTGTGAAAAACTACTTTACCACAAGTAGCTAACTTTCCGCTTCCACATTTCACACAAAGATTTTGAGATGACATTCGTTAAAATGTTGAAGATTCGGAAAGAGCGCAGTAATATCTAAACTTGGCCTGCTAAAAGTGACAAAAAACAGGATTCCGAACTGCATCATGTCAGACGGCGCTTCCACTCTCCATTTTTCCTAAAGTATGCTGTCTTACAGGTTGTGAATAAGTAGATTGCATTGCAGGAGTCCTCAAGTTTTCATGAATAATACAAGAGAAGGGGGATGGATTGTTAGAAAATTAATAAATATTAGTGTGTCGTATGTTCCCAAAGCATAAATTACATTTATTCGTCACGGAGGGGCATTGTGAAATGAAAAGCAGCCGTTTGTGCTACGGCCTTTCAGGAAAAAGAGAAATTCTCCCAAATGAACACACGAAAGAGCGTTTATGGCTTTGTGGCCATCATGAAAACATTAATCATTGTTAATTTGATAGCAAGTGTTCTGTAATGCATCCTCTTGTGACATTCCCATATTTGCACAGTCGAAATTATATGCAGATAAAGTGAAAGGGCTAAAATATGAGGAAGAGGAGTCGTTAGCGAACAATTTCCAGCTGAAATTAACTGCAAGTTATGGATATGACGCTTTTTATTTGAACAGGTAGGCTGTGAGGCAATCAAACCTCAAATAAATGCAATTACGACCTGGTTAGGCAGATTTATACTGGACGTTTATGGTAACTGGTAATCCTCCAGTATTAGGAGTTCACATTAGGATTTTTTGTGCAAGGGAAAATGAGACTGAAATGCGGATCAACATATATCAATGAACTGATATAATTTAATGATTTAAAACATAAAACTGTTTGAGGAGAACATCTGTAATTAACAGCTGCTTATTACTCTGCTCAACCATGGAATACCTTTTTCACCGTTTATTTGATTTTTATTCGAATTTAATTATATACTACGCCATTTCATATAGCTACCATTATGTGCTTGGTACATGAAACTATCTCGTTTCACTATTTTGTGTCGTAATCAAGTATAATAAAGGATTACTAAATTTTGCGGTCGTTAGCTGCCATAGGCGATTAGGGTTTCGATGGGAATGCAAGCTTTCGTAGTTATATGGTAGTTGGAAGTATTATTATAAGGTAACGCATATTCAATATTGGCAAACATAAAAAAACATATTCTTATAGTTTCAGGTTTTTAGTTCTCTGAAAATCTCAAATACTTAAAGAGGCTGAAATAAGCCAACGAGTGTTTTCAAACATCGTAGACAAATGAATGCTGATCTATTTCAGGCAATAAAAAACGAAATGGTACATCGGTTCTGCACAATTCTTTTCATTTGGACATGTTTTTCCTTGAAGAAAACCTTTTAAATGGATGTTGGGCAGTGGGTTTTCCACACAATTCTTCCCTTGTAGACCCTGTATTTTAGCAGTGAGTTCAATGCCACCTTGAAACAAATTTCAAGCACGGAATCTGCAGGAAATAAAACGTAGGGCATTCGGAAAAGCATTTCTTATGTTGGCAAAATAGTACGGTAGCGAAATATTAAAAATAAAATGTTTGCAGATCAGTCTGCTTACTTTCTATTCTCTGCACCTGGTTTCATTCAAATATACCTAAGTGTATGTTACAGAATAGTTGTTCTAATTTTGGCACGTCGCTTCCCAAGTAGCAAAGTGCATCGTATATTGCACTGCAGTTACACGCTACACTACATAAAAAGTTTATTAAATTGGTGAATATAGTTATGACAAGACTATTTTTTGTAGCTTTGAACCCACTATTACGGATGTATGTCTTTCTTGAGCACATTGCGCGCTATTTGATCTTACTGTCATAAAATGTAATTTGTAACTTGAGCCGAACAACAGAAAACAGAGTTTTGGCTCACATATCCCAGATGTAAAATGTTAAAATGGGTTGGTGAGCTATGTCATGGTCTCACTTTACACTACACTGGCTGCTGGCACGCTGGCATATTGAAATACAATGTTTTGATTGAGTAATGAAGAATGAAGCAAGCAGTGAGCAAACTAATGGTTTCTTTTTGGTATCAAGGCCGATTGAAAGTGTGAGAATATCTTTCAATTTGAATAATGTAAATCGTTAGCTTTTAAAGTGTTCAACTCACCACTTCTTGCATTACTCGGGTGAGGCTTTCATTTCATCTGGTGAGATTACGTGCAAGACACACAATCTAGACTCAACAACTGCTTAGAAGCACTTGTTTTTTTCGTGGATTATCGTCATCCCGTGTTTTTGCCTTGTATAAAAAAAACTTTACAGCACAACTGAAGCCGAAAGGGGCTCGTAAAGAGTAACGATACTGCTGTTCTTTAGAAAGAAGTCATGAACTTGGCCATCATTTGTAGTAATATTTAATGCCACCGAGTTGGATTGAATGCGTCCGTATAAAATGCATGGTTATATTTGATGCTCATGTTTTCTGGAATTATGACAGGATAGCATTCTCAATTGTAAATCATACGCTATAGTCATAAGTAGATGTGAACAATTTTTTTACAACTGAGACGATAAAAATGAATCCTGTAGTTTTTGTTGGTAGTTTGCTTAGTACATACATACAATACTTATATGTACCTACTTAATTGACTAAATTATTTAAATGAATTGGTACTGCTCAAATGTTGATTTCCATAAACTGCATGTAGCTAAACTCATGATGCAAGAATTGGCCAATGAACCTGCAACATTGTACTGCGGTAGATAGCAAAAAGGGACAGCTTAATAGGAAAAAATCTTAGAGTAAATGTTATGTTATAAGCGAAAATATGTGTCAGAAACTCAAATTGCAGTTGTTACGTTTAGCTGGCTCAGTGTCAATTTCAGTTTAATGACGAGCTTTGAGAAAAAAAGTAGCTCCAGGGAACTGAAATGACTTAACATAAATGCATTTAGAAGTATGAGAGTTTGTCAAAATTCTGGTGCAAAGACATACTGACGGACTTTAAACGTTTGCTTATAGATATGAACAGTGAAACTACTTACACTTAGCATTCATAATACGATGCACCATACTATAATAATTAGATAGATACATTTTAAAGGGGAAAAGAAATGGTGTGATCATTTCCTTAATCGATTAATTCGTTCACTGCTTAAACATCAGCATATATGAAAATAGATAAATAATTCCGGGTGCTGGTGGAGTAGGAAGATGGTCCATTTTGGTGAAGTTCCAAATATATCTAATTTATATGCAAGAACGGTCTCTATTGCCATTTCTTTCAGAAGACAGTTGCACAAACAAAGGATAGATTACTGTATACGTCTGAATAAATGTGTGCTTACCAACCATTACTATTCATATTCATACATTACAATGCTTACATTGTAAAGTATAAAAAATATATAGGGTTAAAAAAAAGTTGTCCGCTTTGTATCCCATATATCATGTCATGCTATCCCATGACTTGGCATGATTTAAAATCCAGTGTAGCCCCTATAGTCCTTGAAGATATTACATTTTCTGAGATGGGATGAGATGAAGCTTTGTCACCTCAATTTAACTTTACAAAACTTTATCCCAACTATATAGTTTTCAGTGTCGGGGAATGGAATTGTGAGGGCGCTTATCGATAACAAAGCTTATTATGTTGGAAAAGTTGATGAAAATACCAGACCATGAAAGCTCGATGAATGGCAATAATATATTGACTGCATTTTATTCTTCTCCAATGGTTCACGTCACGCAGAGTTATGCATTACATTACCACGCATGCAACAAAATTATTGGCGAAGACCACGACCAGCACGTGCCATTACTTTGTCTACATTGGTGCTAACTTTCATGGCTCTAGTGACTTGGGTGGTGGTGGGACTGGAGCCGTTGTTGTGTTTAAGACGCATCAAGGAAAGAAAGTAGGAGAAGGAGGGTAGTCTACATGTGTTTATATTTCCAGTTTGTATAATTCATCTGGTGAAACACACATACATACTATCTATCCCACACGTTCAGCCAAGAATGAGCGTGCGATTTACAAGTCTCGTACATGGAATGCTCCAAAACCAAAAAAAAAGTTATACAATATCTTGGAAGGCTGTATACAGCACTAGTTGCTGGAAGTGGTCCAGTTCACATACATCATTCGACCGACCCAACTAGAGTTTTAGAAAAGGAATAAAAGAGCTCAACAACTTTAGTAGAACGGCATGGCATGACAGTATAAAACTAGCCTTGGTTATAGATTTTTCCTTCCTGCTTTTCGTGGTTATCATTAGAAATCGAGAAAACTTCACAATGTACAAGGCAGTCGTATGAATCCACTTGATACTAGGATTCTATCAAATCTTGCTACTGTAAGAATCTGGAGAGACAGCCTTAAAAAGGGAAAAGATGTGAGGGTAGAGCATCATCGTTTGTAAACACACAACTGAAAAAAGCAAAGTTGCAAAAAGTCGGACTGTCGGACCATTCCTTTAATGTACAATAGAGACTGATTTACTGATTGGACTTGAGTGAAGATTATTTGATCATGCATGGGATCAAGATGGAATAAGTAAGCAATATTTATGTAAGAAAACATGTTTCATACGTGATATGGCTAGATTTTTGATGTTCTGACCTTGGCAATTTTCTCCAATACATAAAGATTTGTTTGGTGCATGGTGAAAGCAGCTTTTGTACTGGTCGGCTTTGAAATTTGAAAAAAGCAAGAAAACTTTTGCACTGCAGCAAAAAATCTTACAACTTATCACTATTCCAATAAACAAGTACAAAGCATTTTATTATGACCGTTTTCTCTGTTTGTCTGTCGTATTACATATGTAGCAGCGCCGTTTACCATACCATATGCTAAATTTTTCGTGTAGTTTTTTATTGCAAAACTGAATCGAATTTACATGCTCGCTTTCGGTCCTAAACTAAACATTATGCAGCCGAATGTTCAGTCCTGTCTGTTGTGTATTTGATTATTGCATTAAAACGACATACATTTGATGCATGATTGCGAACAAAGATGTTTAGAAGTGTAAATACTACACATATCCACTGCTAGATTGGAAGGGTTATTTGATATAATTCCTTTGCTACTGTTGGCTCTGACTAAAGCGAATCGTTAATCTCTTCGATGAAACGAGTACTCACTATAAAACATACATTTTTTTTAGATATGCCTTTCGAGTGTCACCATCATTCTAATCAAATGCAATACCACTAATAAGATATAGGATTCACTTGAACTTGTCTAATGTGTCTCTCCGCATTTAGTCTCGCTATAATAAATCTAAAACTTTCATTCTTTCTACCTCAAAGAAACGAACCGAGCGGCGTGTTGGTACGTGAGTAACATTAATGTTGTTAAGTAAACAGAAAGGGCAACAAAATAGATAACAAGATGCTGAATAACACGTAAATATTTCACTTTTCATGCCAAAAAGACAAATCACTCGTTGTTTGATTTGTTACAGTTGGATGGCAAGAATTTTTGGAAGAGATGTAAAAGGAACTGGGACCTTTTGATATATTTATAGTTGCTTATTCACATCTAACGCCTATCAGATTGCCGCTAGGTATGCCATACATATATGTACCTGCGTCATTGGTAGCTAAACGAGAAGCCTTCAATAAAAACTTAATATAGCATAATACAAACGAAATAATGATACTCTTCTGATTCAAAGGTTTGATACTATCCATATTTTCCTGTAGCTCGGTGGGGTTTTTCTTTTTAGAAGTTTGATGTGATATGTAATCCTATTGGTTACAAAGGAAAACTACCGTACTGCGTCCCCGAAAACTGCTGAAATGATTAATCCACATATAGTATTGGACCTATCCCTATACTTTTCTTGGTAAGCTTCAAAGAAATCCTAAACCTATGAATTAAACCACAGCCAGATTTTTCATCGTCGCTTTTTGATCGCCATGCCATATGCTCGCCATTTTTTGTTCGCCAGCCACTTGATCGACTCCTATTGATGAAAATTAGCCATTTGATCGACCTTTGCCAAACCCGTATTTTTGCATAATTTTAAAGGAAATTTTGAAAATGATGACGAACAGCCTAGTTTATTTGAAAATCCTATTTCAGTTGTTTCGTAATTGTCAAACAATATGCAATGAATTTTTATTTACTTATTAACCTTGACACTTGCATTAGTTACGCAATGAACTGACGAAATAATATAATAACCAATTGTCTAGACTTGAATAGATTTAAGTACTTTTAATGCAATGTGTAGCTATGATGGTCTACGAGAATTAAACGAGATTCATTTCATTAAACAACTCAGCGTTCTCCGCAATCCTTCTCTGTAAATTAATATTACCAAAAGGTTACAACGGAAAAACTGTCAAAAGTGTTGATACTTTGCCCTTAGGTGGCATATGCGTATACTTGACGGCTGGTAGACCAACAGAGTCAACTCCAGATGAACCACCTCTACTGAGTCATAAAGGTATCAAAGAGTTTCGCATGTTCTCTTAAATTACGATAATGCATGTTTCAAGAAAATAATATCTAATTTATTATAAATTTACTTATATCACCATTTATTAGAAACATCGGAAGTTGGATTATCTAATCATGAAGCAGACACCGAGGCGTAAATTACCACCACCATCACCTCCGACAGACTACCACAGATGTGGACTTTGTAGCTGTCACCACCAGCAACCCCACGGCGATGACACCCATTAACCTCCCTGCAGCCAACATCATAGAACGTTCTGCTAGTAAGGAGTCTGCAATATCATCACCGGATCCTCAACAAGAAATTGATCCAATCACTTCGTTTGTCGAAGAAGAGGATGATTTGGGTGCTGTAGTTGATAAGAGAAGTCCAAGATTCAAAAACAGACACAGCCCACACTTCCCAATGGGGGGGGGACATTTCGACCAGTGGACAATGCAAGAGAATTCGGAGTATTGATCTAACTCTTAGTTATTGTTTTATAATAAATTAGTTACTGCTTTGTTAAAGCATATATTATCGTAATTTAAGAGAACATGCGAAACTCTTTGTTACCTGTATGACTCAATAGAGATGGTACGTCTGGACCTAGCTCTGTTGGTCTACCCCTCGTCAAGTATACGCTTATGCCCACTATAAAGGCAAATTATGAGGACTTTTGATAGTTTTTCCATTGTAAGTTTTTGTGAATATTGATTCACATAGAAGGATTGTCAAGAACGCTGAGTTGTTTAATAAAATTAATCTCGTTTACTTGTCATCGAACATCTTAGCTACATATCGCATTCAAAGTACTTAAATCTACTCAAGACAATTCGTAATTGTTTTATTTCGCCAGTTCGTGGGGTGACTAATGCACGTGTCAAGGTTAATAAGTAAATAAAAAAAATTATTGCATAATGTTTGACAATTACGAAATAATTGAAATAGGATTTTCAAATAAACTAGGCTATTTGCCATCATTTTCAAAATTTCCCTTAAAATTATGCAAAAGAAACAATGTTGTCAAAAAGTCTATCAAATGGCTAATATTCATCAATATGAGTCGACCAAGTGGCTGGCGAACAAGAAATGGCGAGCATATGGCATGACGATCAAAAAACGACGATCAAAAAACCTACACTCGACTTAAACAACTGAAATATCACACTGTTTGTCACCTATATTTTGGTTCCTTCCACTAATTATTATTTTCGGAGCAGATGTGCAGACAGCTTAGCACTTACTTGATGTTGACATGGTAAGACAAAGTTTTGTTTTCCCTTCCATCAGGAAAGAAATCCAACGAAATACGAAACTTTTTGCAATACCTAGTCACTAATCACAGCGGGAGTAGCCGGAAGCCTGATGATTCAATTCATTTGGTTTAGCACATGCATTTTCCTACGTATAATGCATTTACGAAATAAGAGATCCGTATTTCAGGTTAAAGAAGAAACCACAAGAAGTGCAAAATGGTGCAAAAAGTTGTTCCTCCTTGTTGATGACGCAGGATGTAATATAAACGCTTAGAATTTGGTAGCCATCCATCAGCTTTAAGTGGTAAAAAGCTTATAATATTATGTAATTTGTCTTAAATCATGACAGCCTTTGACTCCGAAAAGAAATTACTTGTTGTTTCAAACATCTGAGTTTGCTGAACCTATAGACTTGATGCCTAATTAAATTTCTTGAGAATTACGTTATACTTTAATTTGACTGGCATGTGCAGTCTTCCACACCAGTGGAAATGAAGGTAATAATAATTTCACTAAAGATTTAGTCGCACAGCGAGTTCCAGGTAATTAAACTATTTGCTCTTTTTGTATACTATCGTGTAGACATTGCTGTAGCATTGTAGCGTCAAAGAAAGCTGTGAATAACGGATATTACGTCCTTCTGTTTCTTTGATAAGAGTCAGCTTTATTTTTTAAACTGACGGAAATTTGTTTTTCTACCGTAGGACAGCTTTAAAAAAGCTTTTTCTGATCTTTTTGTAATCAAATTAAGAGCATCTAACGGATATTAACTGATGTGTTCTATGACGTATTTTTATATAACTAATCTTGTGTGTTTCTTGGGATGCACAACACAAAAATAAACTTTCGTGTGTATACATATTACTGGAAATTTGATCCTTATGTACGCATTGTAGCTGAAGGACTTCCAGTTTTTTATCATTATCAGCTATTTTTGGAAAGAAGAGACGCGATTTTGCGAAGCAAAATCGCAGACTGTCATATCAACGCCTTTAGGCGTTGATTCAATTTGTTCATTATATTCATGACCATTCATACACCATATGACATGCCATATTTTACAAAACATTCACCAAAAATAGACAACTTATTAATTTACGGCCTACAAATCAATTATATTTTGCTGTTGATCAAACTGTGCAAAAGTTTATAACTCGAATAGACATAGTTTCACAATAAAATTCTCTAGAACTTACTATAAGTTGAACATCAAAACAGGCAATAATTAAAACCAAGTTACTTCCGCGTGGTTTCATTCTTTGTGTATGTAGCAAATAAATCTGAATTTCACTCCTAAAAAACTATCGAATTAATGAACCTTAGTTCGAAATTCAGGTAGTAGGAGGCATCCTATTTTATTTGTATTGCAAATGTAAATACACTTAACGTTGTTGGAGTATTCAGGGGAAAAGCTATTTCGTTAGTGCAGAGGAAGAATAACCCATAAATTCCGAGAGCTATGATAGTGACGATATTATTCTTGTAGATAATATGAGATTAGATTGCACCAAGTTCACACACGAGCCCCAAAGGCTTTTCGTGGATACATGCTTAGCTTACTTATTCGTGAAAGTGTGGTGGGATGGTCAACAATTATGCAATCAGTACAAGGACTACCTACTACTTAATATGGAAAATGCAAAGGAGATGTAGAAGGCTTGCGTAAAACCGAGCTAAGTATCTCTCCCACCCCGTAATTAAATAGATATCTTATAGTTACATTTTGTAGTACAACGACACTCACAGTAAAATGCTACGTGCTGCATTGCATACACTTCCCTTCCCTCCAAAAAAACGACTCTCATTTTCAGTCCAGCAAGATACAAGATCAAGCATGGTTCTGACTTACTCTTCCCATTTTCTGCTGTAGACATGACACATAGTGTTCGCCCGAGGAGAGTAAAAAGTCAAAGCGTAACTAACCGTCATATCATGTAACATTGCAAAATGTTGTTTTACACCAAGAAAGCTGCAGAAAAAAACATTCATATTATTGCACGTCGCTCCAAACGAATTAAGTACATATACACCACATGTCCAAAGCACACACATGTGTGTAACAATGGTGTGTCTAGCGCTGGTGGTGACTATGAGTGTAGGCAGTAATCCTTTAAAATGAATTCCGAATTGTATAACCACACTCACACATTCAGATATATGCATACATACACACAACCATTTTCTCTTCTATCATACACAGCAACCAACCCATTTTTGTGGAAATCCTCGTCTCTATTTTTTTGCTTTCCTTTTTAATCTGATGATGAAATGAAGCTTTGGTACTTTGATTCCCTTTTGTCTTCCTTCCTCTTTATCCCACGCTTCAATCCCGATCCCATTTCAAGTAGATGAGATGAGCCTTTACTTTTAAATACAGCGAATGTCCTACTTCAGGAAGGAAATGAAGAATAAAATCCATTCACATTTAAGAATGTGTATAAAAAGCACTCGACCATTAAGCTAGTTAACACTACTAGAGTGGTCTATAGAAGGACTATAGAAGGAGATTGAGGGAAAGTAGAGCGCGAAATATATTAGCATTCGCATTGCCACATTGAATAAAAACAAGTGGATTTACTTTCTAATAATAGGATTTATTGGTATTCCCATGATATACTGAAATGAATGTGTTTTTTGCAACACGCGTTTTACACCGAGCACATTTACGAGATAAACATGTTAGTCGTATTTGCCTTATATCCTTAATTTGTTTCATTTTTCGTTTGCTTTTTCTTTTCCTTTTCTTACTTATCCCTCAGTGGCTTTGCCTACCACAGTTTAATTTTCTTCCTTTGATCCTTCAATGCTGCATCACCCGGAGGTTTCAGGATATTACAGAGAGAGAAAGTGTCCGGTTTATAGATTTCTAGCAAAAATTGGCCTTATTCGGATGCGTACTTCGGAGTATTAACTAAAAGCCTGAATCCTCTTGATACTTTTTTACAAAGTAGTATACTTTGTGCGTACTTCCGAAGTTACACAAAAAAGTTAGTCGAACTTATATTCCGAAGTGCGACAATAGAAAACTGCTATATGTATATTTGTAGCAAAACATTGAACCAAAGTATTGTGCTATCAAATAATGGGGTTATATACTTGGTAGTTGATCCAAGAAATCCTTCAAAAGATTTCTCAATAGAAGTCAAAACCATTATATCAAAGAAGATGAATCGGTTTGATTTTATAAAGCTAATGGTAAAGCTAGTTAAAACGGACAAAGGACTAACAGCCGTTTGAAGAAGAAGGCTAACTGGGTATTGTACTCATCGGGTAATATCGATCTTGTGCAATGACCCTAACTAAATGCATCTTGTTATTTGATTTCCATTATCCAAACCAAAATGAAACTAAAAAGCCTTAAATGAATTTTCATAAGATGGGATTTAAAGCGCAAATTTATTGGATTATCATTGACTAAGTTTGAAATCAATTTTTTCAGCATTAGCCGTATGCCTAAATTAAGAGAGAATTTGAAAAGTTCTGTAAACATTAGTAATGAAAGTAGGTGAAAATCTCTAAGTTTGTTTGAATAAGTTACATTAAAGAGGTTTCTACAACGTAGTGCTTCGCCTCATACTATAAAAGATAACTAACTTTGCTGCTAGTTTGTCATAAATGTCTGTCAAACGCACCCTCCTGAGTTTACTATCTTTTAACTTAAGATAAATCACCTTCTTTACATATCAACTGTCAACATTATGGATGCAGTTCCTTATGAATCCTGATTTATGGGTTGGCAGTATGCTGGACCGAGTCTCCGTTTAAAGACATGAGATGGTGGTTTTGGTCGTTCCAGTAATACCCCAATTTGTATTTGTCGCCAAAAAGTCATTAGTTGGAAAGTTTTAAAACCTTGAAAAAAGCTGTGGAAGAAAGTACAACTACATCAGCAAAATATGTATGTCTTAATCACTGAATCCAACTTAGATTACGCATAGTAGACTAATCATTAGCGTTCTTTCTCTCCAGTAATTTATTTCAAATAAGTTTTTGATATCTCAGCTTTCGTTCATCCATGAACGAATTTTCAAAAACCCCTACAATTTCCAATCAGACAGAAATTAATTCGCAAAGTTGCGTAATACGAAACAAGGTCACAAGCAAACTATCAGCACACTTGTATATATCTTGGGTTTTTGTAGCTTGCACTATTCGGATTTTTAAAGAATTCAACCACAAGAAGTACCACTAGTGAACATTTGAATATATAGGTAAGTGGCTACTAGCTATAAGCATGAAATTCACTACATCTGCACAGGTAATGTAATTCAATGCTGTCATTCAGAAAATCAAATTATATCAACGAAATTCCCAGACGCGACTCTTCCATAAAATGCAATTTTTTCTAGGAACAAACTACTTACAACTTCCAAGTTAAGATAAGGTTTGCGTTCCTTATAATATCCTTCTTTACACGAAACGAATTTGGGAATAAAGCACACAAACTAAGCCTAAAATGATATGAATAAGCACATGCATGAATGTTTTCTTTTCAATAAAAACGTAGTGAACAAATAGGGAATAGCTGTTACATCGGTTACACTGTCAGCCAATTCAGCTGAAAACTTCCTCCTGATCCTTTTTACAAATAGTACCCAGGTAGTAGAAGTATTTCTCCAAAAGTCCTTAACACAAGTATCTCCCTTCCTTATACTTTATTCAGTGAAGTTCAATACCTACGAAGAAAGTGGTATTTGGTTGAATGTTGCATTCAACTAACTTAAGTACCACAGCTCAATACACCACCACCATCGTCAGAAGATCACATCATGCACACAACCGCTAGTATACCAGTTGGTTCATGATATTAAAATGGAAGTGGAATTTACTTTTTAGACCCAAACGGAGCATAAGTATGTACAAACGTAGATAAACAAATAATTTGTACATACCAATAAGAGTAGGCACATACATATTTACAAGAGTTATTGATGTATTCACTAGATCCTCACATCATTTCCGACTTTGATTGCATGTACTTTGATACATTGACTGTGCTAGGTGTGCTGTGCTGTCTAAAGTGTAAAGCAAAATGAAATGAACTGTGCAGTTCGGGTTTCAGGTAGAGCGAACATGTATGGTGATGATGACTATGTGACATGACACAATTGACAGTCATCATGTGCTGCAATGTAGATAAGAAGTGGAGAGAAGTGAGAAGATCTAGGATCAAGTTGAGTGAAAGGGCGTACTTGAAAGGGAGAAAAAAGAGATAGGTATTCGCTTTCTCTTCTTCGGGAGTTTCAGCTCTGTGCGTATGCATGTCTTTAGCTGCGACTAGTTTAAAAAAAGAAAGTGTTGTCTCTCTCACCACGTCTGTCAGTCACATGTTGCCCTTTTTTTTACTTCATGTTACTTTACTCATTTCACATGTACTCACTTTTTTGCTTGTCTCCATGTGTCATGCAGAATGGGAAACCTACCGGAATACCATACTCTGACACAATGTTATCCTCCCAAAGCGGAAAAGATGTAGGTGTAGAAAATAGGCATATTTTAAAGGGATTTTGGTTTCTTGGCAGGGGACATGAAATGCCACTTTCACTTGAGGCGTTCTGTGTGCACACAACCTAACGTTTGCACCTCTAGCCAGCCACAGTGGTAGTAATATGCAGTGGGAGTGAGAAGTGAGTATTGAAGAATATGAAATTGACAGAGGCAAAAGGCGTGAGAACTAATATTGTCTCATTCACATGTTTCTCGCACCACGTCGAATGGATTGATCAGTCGGACATTCGGAGGCTGGAGAAGATGCTCAAGTAAGTTCTTTTTAGGGTTGTAAAACAGCTTTTGTCAACATATGTACATATATGTACTCTTTCTCTCACTCTAAGCCCATGTTTATTCAAATCATGTACCTTTCATTGTATTGGGATTTTATTGTGCGATCTCAATATGAAAGGAATGTAATCATAGACTTACGAGGTGTTGTTACATTTTTTCTAGACTTACAATGAATGAGTAAAGTTTTTTTATGTTCGCATATTCAGACGGCCGTATATAATTTATACGCTAACCTACAGAAACAAAAGGAAAAAAAAGTCTTTTGATCAGCAACTTTATATGCGAATGATTATTGCGGGGGTCCTGAATCTTTTCCAACGCGCCAACTTTGTTGGAGGCATTTCAAACCCACTAAATTCCAAAATTCTGGGATTCTGGTACATTTTTTCGAGCATTTTAGTGTTTTTCGAACATTTTCCGAACTTTTCAACATTTTTTGAGCATATTCCGGGAATTTTCAGTATTTTTCGAACCTAAAATCCGGGATTTTGGTGCGTACGAAGGAGATCCGGGAATTTCGGAATTCGCGTTGGAAGTTTCTATAAAACTTTCTGGACCCCCGGATTATTGTTTCGACGTGAAGTCCAATTACACAGGGATCGTGTCAATTACCATATGCATGATCAAAGTTTTTACCTACTTCATTTGAAATTTAGGTTACAGAGAGGCTTGCTGCTCCCATTTCTTACTCCAAAATGAGTAGGGTAGCTCATAGCTTTCCCCAGATTGAGCTGATTGATGTCCTCGCTCTATTAAAACTTTCATGTAATGTCATCCTTCTTTTCCTTTAGAACTACGAACAAAATACCGTTATTGTTTTCTGTTCGACTTGTTTTACAAAACTAAAGAATGAGACAGTCAACAGTACAAGGAAATGATACGTAATATGAATACATAGAGTTAAAAGGTTTTTGTATAGCGTGTTTCAATCAGTGTCTGACTTTTTAGTACGACTCTAAGACTAAATCCACGGATCTAATGGATTCTACATCAATTAATAGAACATGCTTGGATATATGTATGTTGTGCAAACACGTGTATTCTCAATTACTGGCAACTTATTCGCTGGCAAACAGCCGGCAGTAAGCAAATACTAGCTGGAAGCACAAGATCAAGGTTCTTTCAAGTATCAAAAGATGAAACACCCTTCTTTTATTCCACATTCGATTCAAAACAAATGCGTTTATAATACAGGCTCTGGATTCGATGCGTTACATAAATGAGGCTCGAGGTAGGATCGTTTGTGTGTGTGAGCCGATCGTGCTGTCTAGCATTAGTTGTTAGTGTTCTGGAGATATTAGTAAAGAACATAAAATATGATTAACGTAGAGCACAAGATGTTGCTGCTAAAAGTAAACTTGGTGTGTGGCACCAGAGGCACATAATCCGTTATATTTAGTATCACCCCATGCAATCAAATCATATTACAGAGCGGTCTTAGCAAGGCCTTGAAACTTTCGTGAATTTGATGGAATTCAGTTGGCTCAATCACTCGCAAACCTGATACAGATTATGTACTGCATACTCACATCACAGGTATTACTTATGTATGTACACGAGTACATACATTATAAACTAATTTCATAAGTTTTGCTAGCTCAGTCAGTAAGCAGATTGTTGCTCCATAATTGCCAGCAGTATAGCGATTAAGGGGAACTTTTTCATTCATTAAATAAGTTCTTGATGCTTAGAAAACTGTTGGCTAAGTAATAAGTAGGATTTATTTATAGTTTCAATAGAATCAAGACTTTTGTGTTCCATCTTGCCCATCCATTCTTAAATAATATAGAACATTAATTATGTTTCCGTTGGGAAAGGTGCATCCATCTCCATAGTAACCTATTCCGCATTAATTTAACTGACTCACCTTATTTTAGAAAGAAACTGCAATGTTAGAATCTAGCCCTAGCGTTGTATTTGGGATTTTATTCACTTTGAAGGTGGTTGTCTACTCGATTCAGCCGATAATACTTGTTTGCTTAAGACAAGACGAAGTCATGTATCAATTCATATGCAAATTTTGATCGCAAGAAGGAAGAATTAAGTGGAACTGTTGTCTTGTAAAGCATGCTAATCCCTTCTGAATCTATGTGCATGCATGTCATTGTTTTGCTAATGAGTTCGATTGCACAAGTTACCAAATGTCAACTTGTATTTTTGCATTTGTTTACTGTTTTGGATTCCGCATATTTCAATAATTTATGATTTATATATATAAGACTCGTGACGACCTTGATTTTGATTTGTTTCGAAATTGCAAACAGTCTCGTTTACTTTAACCCATGCTGACAAACCACAGCCAATATGTTTTTGTTGAGTAAATAAAATAACACGTTTTAAGAGCATTGTCTTCTGTTTGAAGGTGAATAAGGATGTTAAGTCTAATTAAATAAACAAATAATGCCTACAACGGTTTATAAAATATTTATCAGCATGGGATCCAAACCTAAATTACCACATGACACGAATGATTCTTACAGTATAACGTTGTTTTTGGAGTGTGCCTAAACCCAACATATACCACAAAGGAATTAGGGTAGACCACTGCCTACCAGAGTGATTGATATTTTGGGCTTGTGTATATGAATAGTTTGGAATGTGGTTTGCTTTCAAATGCGCATATTTCTCCTGTTGAGCTGCAGTTCAGTAACTTTATTGAGTTGTTCTATTGTACGAATCTAATTGTAATTCAATACATACTACCAGCCAATTATTCTTCAAAGCCTGCTTAGAGCTTAAAATACGAAAGGATCCAATATTTTTTCTAGCAGAACCAATTCCAAGACGCGACCCCTACCCAACCTACACTTTCACAGTCAATAGCCCCTTTGTTGGCTGAGCCAAAGCTTGCAAAATATAAGTGCAAACCTTTTCGAACTAGATTAAAATGAATGTGACCTTCAGAAAACTAGGAAAAGAAATTGTCGATTTTTGCCAACGAGTTCTATTAAACCTAAATTTATGCATATATGTCACAAATTAATTCAAGTAGTTTTTAACTCTTTTTGACGTATGTATTAACGTTTTCTTTATACACTTTCCCCCATGGAATGCATAGGTACTATAAAATCAGACTCCCTTCTCCTTAATATCGGGAATAGTAAGAGTTTGTGTGCATATATATAGACACGTTCATAAGGAGATTAAAGTACAGCATGTCGTTTTGTGTACGTTGGTGATGGTTGATGGTTTCTGTGATCAGATTAAAATGTTGTACTTACGTCTCCTATATTTACAAGTAAAAAGGCTTAGCCAGTCTCCTATAACTGTATTGCGTGGCATTTAAGATAAAATCTCATTCCGGAAACAACCCATAAAACCATAGCCTAGTGAAAGTTAGGAGGAAAAAACTGAAAAGTAGTGAGTGCAATGTGAACTTGTACTTTGTACAACATTTGGCTAACTCACATGAAGGGAAAGGAGACGAAGTTTGAGTAGCTCATTATGTATAATGCCATTCCATCAACCTTTCACTTTTGTGGGAATGTGTAAGCTTTCTCAAACAAAAATTTCATTTCCATCTATGACATCAACCTTGTTTTAAGGACATGATTTTAAGATAATCTCAACACCAATAGCAAGAAGGGACTAGACCCTGATCATCACCGGTTCATTATGGAATCTTTGTTCTCTGATTCCGTTTGGTAATATGCTCAAAGGGTTGTATTAAGATTCAAGGCAACTACTCGTCTTCTTAATCTAGAAAAGATACCAAGCTCATCCAATCATGACTGTTATCCACTTGCTAAAAGTAAACCTTTGTAGACGTATAGCACTTACTTTGCTTTGAGCAACGAAGTGTGTATAAATTCGTTTCGTTATGTTCAAAAACAATCTTAAAAAAAGTTCTTACGTAACTAATTACTAATAGAAACTTTTTATTTTGGTACTCACCAACGATTAGAGTTGTCATATCGGCCATGGCCAAGTTGAAGAGATAGTAGTTTGTTGCTGTCTGCATGTACTGGTTGGTCAGGATGACGATGCATGTGGTGACGTTTCCAAACACCCCCGTGACGAATATCAAGAAATAAATTATCGTCACCGGAATCAATGATTCCCATGGTAAGCCCCGTGGCCCCAAATAAAGTTTTAGATAGCACTCTCGAATCTCAGACTCCGTTAGATTTAGACAGTCACTCGAATTGTCTACCAGGAATGGTAGTTCTAGTAATCTTTGTATGTCGTCAAATTCTAATTCCATTGTTGAAGCTACTTGCGACGGATCACTAGTTCCATTCAATACCAAGTCAAATTCAAAGTTCCTCATTTTATGAACTAAATTTGGATATTGACTTAACCATAACTTGAAATTTGAAAAATTCACAATTTATATCTAAACGTACTAATTTTCATGCATCGTATTTACTAGCAATCTCATTATACCCCTATGGAATTGTATAAATTTTATTCTGCCCGTTACAGTTTTTGTTAAACATGTTCACGAAAAGTTTTCAACAACTAAACTATGTGTACCTATTTCAATTTATCTTCCGAAACAATTCACT
Source organism: Orchesella villosa (assembly GCA_036850725.1). Classification (NCBI taxonomy): domain Eukaryota; kingdom Metazoa; phylum Arthropoda; class Collembola; order Entomobryomorpha; family Orchesellidae; genus Orchesella; species Orchesella villosa. Next base: position 13,884 of record JAANSM010000019.1, on the reverse strand, counting down.
CGTTTATACTTTATTTATACTATAGAAATTTTTAGCTACAACTAAAAAAACTTTCACTTTTTAAGTTGCTTTTCCAGATTTCCAAAAAAAAAACTTTTAGTGAGTTGGTAAGTGATTGGAATTCGGAATGATTAGCTACAGCATTGGTGTATTCAGAAAAAGCTTTTAAAGAAACGTTGGCAAGAGGAAACAGAATAATGAAAAAATAGACTGTTGTCTCTTTATATACGAGTCAACGTTTACAATTTAACTTGAGTGTGCGGCATGAGGCGAAGCCAAAATGCAACTGGCCACAGCACATCATTGCACTGCATTCCTAGTCTATGTTCGCAGCAAGAGACGCGGAAATAGGAGCTCGCTTCTTCATCACTCACTCGCAACACACAAGTATTCGCTTTGAAGCGCTGTTCCACAGTATTGAAAAGAGTGAACCCAGTCCATAGGAACGAAGTGTTATCTGCCTTACAAAACAAAATCACTCAGTTTGTTTAGATACGAAGAATGTGCCATATTATCTGAAAATGGATTTAGTTGGTTGAAAGTTCACACACACACACACACACATATGTCGACTACACATGCTATTATATAAAAAAAATTCGCCTGGACAGCTAAGCTTACGGCCAGCTATAAAATGCAGTTGTGGTCTGGAAGTCTAAAATATATGGTTATTGTTGATTTCATACTAAAAACTATTTTTATGACAAATAAAGATGGACGATTTAATTTTGGATTTTTGTAACACTTAATCGAAAAGAGCAGTTTCTAGTGTGTTGAATGATCACCTGCAGCGACCTAGAAAATTGATGAACAAACTGAATAAAAATCGCTTTGTGTGAGTTGAACCAAAAAAACTGCTTAAGCTGCTGTTTGCATGTAATCCAACGAATCCGTTTTTTATGATTAAGTTCTTACAGACAAGTATGTGGATATAAGTAAGCTGATATGGTGCCACATGTGCAATGGAAATGAAATATTAATGATAAACTGTAGGTTACAAAGGAACATGGTATTTGTTGAGTAATATGGAATAGGTGCTACTACAATGACGTATCATTAAATGCTAATTATGATGGCTTAGCCAATATTACCATATTCTTAGGTGATGATGGATCATTTCAACCAAATGTAAAATATTCATGAATGCAAACTTTCCGACACAAAGCCTAAATATGAAAATGATGGGAAGTAGAGTACGACTAAGCACGGAGCTCGAGCCTCTCTCAGTGGATCTACTTTCTTGGGAAGAAACTTTTTAGAAGGGTTGCAAGAATGTAGGCTCCTTTTCTGAGAATTGAGGGAAAAGTGATTGTAAAATGGAAATCAGATATATATACCGTCTTTGGTGCTTGAACGGGGGAATCCACTACTACGCCAGATTGTGAGCTCATGGATGAATGCAAATTTTCTGCCACCAGTGCCCTTCTTTGACCTACATACATTTATCTTGCACGTTATAACTTCCAATCATGACGGAGCTTTCTTTCAGAGTTATATGGAAGTGTTTGTGATAACTTTAAATGGAATTGCATTGTTTTGTACATCAATATAAAAATATATTTCTACACGCCGTATATTACCCTCCTAGTTCCGTGTTTTAGTAGCATTAGGGAATAAATCGGAAGGAGAGCATACTTCCGTACGTGTCTCCCATTTAACCTTCTTTATGTGGGGATGTACACAAATAAGCACATGGGAAAAAATCCTGACTGTAATAAACATGTTGCTTGAGTTGTTGATGATAATAATATTGATGACACTTTTACTTTGCTCCCTTCTATACTCAACAACAAACCAAATGATTTCCAATTTTTATATGCAAATTTTGAAAGGAGACAACTTGCTATACAAACTACAACACCAACAGCAGTGCTTTATGAATGCATGAGTGCGTGAGAAACTGGAGAAATATATGTGGTGCTAGTCCACATCTTAAAATCTAATTTCAGTATGTAAATGAGTCAATTTCCCTGAACCAGTGTCAAGTCAAAAGTGAGAATTACATCTCGTAGGAGTTGAGGATTACACATCTTTTTACGTGATAAGCATTTTGTTGACACTGTAAGTGAATCTAATTGTGTAAAGTTGATGCACTCGGATTATTACATCACTTGTGTATTTGCAGAAGTTTTCAACATGCACAACATCGTGTTTTGCACTTCCTGAAATTGTAACCATCATCTGTTATGGCTGCGAGAGGGATACATATATACTAGTGACTAGTGTAAACACCCCCTTCTTTATTTTTTGTCATGTACCCAGTAATTCTGACGCATTACATTGAAATGAATGTGTATGTTTTTGTTAGCATGAGCCAAAATGTAAAATGTAGCGAAAATCCCTCCATGCTTCCAATATTCTATACACAAGCAAATCAATGATGTCGTCATATTTTCCAGTCACTGAGTTTTCCAATGTACTGCAGTAGCAGTTGAGCATATTGTAGTTTTTGTCGTTATGTTTGTTTTACTCCCCCTGCAACTCCTTTCTGCTGTCAAGCAGCTTAATTTAGTTCTCGTCCTGTTGGGTATATTTATTTGCATGAAGGAATGTGGAACTGAACGGGAGAAAATGTATCTAAACGGATATGTACATTGCAACACAAACAAAATCATGGGTACTGATAAACACATTAGGCACTTGCTATTTTTTTTCTATAAAACTCCATTTATTTTGAGTTTACATTTCCTGCCATGTTACTTTCCTTTTATGTTTAAGAAAATCTGTTACATCGCCATGTGTGTGTTTGTATGAGCGCTTATTTGCATAGATGAGAGCCAACACATGTATTCATGTGAAGAATAATAATAGTGTCAAGTGCACCGAATAGGAAATAATGCAACACGTGTTAGGCTCCTTCTTTTCATTCATGTGCAACAAAAAAAAACATCATCTCCGTTAAATGGAATGCTCTTCAATTTACAATTCTATTATGTTGTGGGGATGCGACGTGATGAGTATGCTTTCTTTAGAGATTAGAAACCAAGTTTATTTTTGGAGGATGTTTTACAGTTGATACAGATGAGCTAAGCCAGTTGCACTTTAAACTGTTGTAGGCCTTGGTATATGCTTTCAGATTACCTCGTGCAAATACGTGTTCTTGTCCATGACAATGACACCAAATGTCTTTGTGTTAGAATGAGACAGAAAATGAAAATTTGATCCCATGCTGCAGTGAATAGAAGTCACATCGAGGGAAAATAATATCCTTTTAAGACAAAACTACAAAAGAACAGCAGCAGAGCAGTATCACTGCCTTGAGTTCATCAAGTTTCAATTTCATGGAGAACTTGTTTCTATCCTGATACTAGTGATGTTTTTAGGGGACGTTTATGTGTCGTTAGAGTAAACGAATTTACATACATGTTTATCTATATATGGGCATTTCCTCGGAGTTTTGATGTTAGATGTGGTTTTTACCATAGAAAAAGTTGCCATTTCATAAGAATTTGTTTGTTGTCGATATGGAATCTTTATGCTTATCTTCGATAAATAAGTACGTGTGAGCAGACACTCAGAGGTTGTTTGATGTCGTAGGAATTGAATAGTCAAGCTTTAGCTTTGGTTGAAAACCAACCAAATGGCATAAGAAAATATATTATAGTTGGTTGGCATTTCTTCCTACTCTGTTCCAAGTAATTCATATGACAACCACTTTCCTTTAAAAATGTACTGTGGAAAGCCTTGCCCATACCCCCTTTGAATTAAAGAGAGTATGGAGCGACGTCGAAATCCTTTTAAGTAAACTTTGCTCAGACCTTAAAATGTTAGCACAGTTGACAGTTTGACGCACGCTTCTATAAAATATGGATAATATAAATAGAATGACAGTGGAAGATAAAAAATTCCCCAAAAATTCATTCAAACTTGCATTTATTAGGAGACGGAATACGTTACAAAGAGACAAGAAATCCAGAGACAAGTATAATAATAAGTATAGTGGAAATGGTTAGTGAGTATCATAGCAGTAATGGATTGTGGTGTACATCTGGCTCAATTAACAACAATTAAACACTAAAAAGTGCATCAAGTACTTTTTTACTTAACCCCTAATCAGCATGTCTACAACTATAGAAGCATATATATATTATTCATATAGAGTTTATGGATCACACACATACATACCTATTTCGTAGTATCACTGGTACATCATTCTAAATACATTCAATATAATTAGATTTTTTATACTTTCCTTTTTATCTATCATAGTTACTACCCAAACATACGCATACGCATAATATAATCACTTCACACATATCTTTATTACATGCCTATTATATTAACATGGAATCAGTTTGCTGAAGCATACACCCGGAAGATATTACATTACATTTCATTACACTTTACCCCAAATTTTCCAGCTACAAGAGATCATGTGAGTGTAAATTATCCTACATTACAATGTACATACACATACATTATTACTACTACTAAAACTGATTTTGGTATGACTTTAAAAGTGCACACAAAAAATAAAAACACCTCTTCTTCTTTAAAGTAGAATATTCTTTTTTTTGTTTAATCACATTGCGAATTCCAGTCAAGCAAATTCTTTTTTTTTGTCATCCCTGACGTAATTTGTTTTGTAAAGTATGCATTGACAATGAGCCAATAGACATTCTGTTTTCAAAACCTTGACGTAAAAAAATATAAAAATACATTGTATAGTCTCTAAATCAAGCACGTTTAAAAATTTCGTTTTTGACTAGATAAATTGTTTCCGTATCGAGAAAACGCGTTCGAGACGATAGTTGGGAAGAGGTTACAAGTACAAGGTACACAGTCATGTATGTATACATATATATTTTTTTTATCAATATTTGTTCTTAAACAAAATTTATATTCAGAGTAAAATCATAATTTCCATTGCATCTACCTAAATCTTTCCAGAGTACAAACAATCCGACGCTTCCTAAATCGTCATGAGCCCTGCACTGCACACACGTAATGAATTACTTATGAATAAATATGGTTTTAAGAAATGTGTACACAATGTTGAAATTGGATTTATTATATTAAGTATGACATCAATAAAACAATTTTTCTTGTTTAGCTAGAATAAACTTGACGTTTCAATGTTTGACCTTCTCAATGATGGTTGAAGATGTATACACTATGGAATAAGAAAAAAATCAGTATGCATGAATTCACATGCACTTCCACGAGCACACACACACAAATACCACCAAATCCAGTATACATAAACTTTTTTATAATCAGAATCAGACAAAACAGAGAGACTCACATTCGCGGATTCACATCATCCTACATTGACATCAAGTAAATCTCTGTCAGCATGCCGCTGCTGTGACAGAATTCTCAAATGTAGAGTAAATCATGATCAAGATGAATTTGAATCTAATAAATATGATAGTCTTGAATCTGGAGAGAAATGCTATGCATAATGAAAAACCTTGAACATTGATGAAATCTTCTCATTTACATGAGTACATATTCTTGAGACGATGGTTGACGTTGTTTGTAGAAGAAAATAGCCCGTTGTAATGCCTTTAAAATATTCCGAACAACGCAAAACCTTTTTCTACATCAAACGTCCATATTCCAGTCAAATAATGAATAATGTGGATACATTTTTTACGTAGGATCATGATTGCAACCTCTGTAACTATGCTCACTTGTCAACTAAGCGAGCAATTCACAAGTAATTAAAAGAGAATACATAGATTCCATTACTTAACCTTTCATATCACCTCGTTAGAGATATCTTTACATGTCAAATGTCAACCCATATTTTTTATATAACTTCTTTATATGCAGTTCATGCACCACGATACGATGAAGTAGAAGCAAGTGTCAAGAAACTCTAGACGTTTGTATGTTATATACGGTATGTTTATGACAGTTAAACCTATACTACCACAATGCAATCTACGATTATGTTTTTGGCAACCACTCTCCATACATTTGTGTTTGCTTCAGAATGCCAACTTATGACAATTGTTATGTTACAAACAATCTTGGGTTATAGTCCCACGTCAATCATAAACTATGGATCAATGTGGTTTGTGTACAAACACTGAGTGTTGAAATACTAGGATACCATTTCGCTGGCCATTATTGTGAATGTTCTATAATAGCCTGTGCTTTTGATGCGGAACTCTCAATCCCAATAATATGCTTTTCGGCCAGCTCAGCCTCATGACCACAAAGACAAATGCCTGAGTCTACTGTCAGCCGTCTAGCATCCGGAATATGATTTATGTCACCGTTGTTATCATTGTCTCTCTCCTTATGATTCTGATCTTTATTAAAGCATTTCAACTCATCATGTCTAGAAGCACCTAACAGATGGTTGGGCTCACTGACTCGTGCCTTCCCATTAGTAGCTCCGATGAAAGTATCCTTTGAGACGTCCTGAGGGTAGCTGCTACTAGTAGTAATGGTAGCAAACTGAATGGAGTCACCAATTTTCTCCATACTTTGGTTAAGTTTCGGTTTGGTTGTTGAGTTTGAATTAAAATTGTGGCGAGTACTTGGAATGCTATTGATAGGAGGGGTAGGTGATGGTCGTTCGTAATTTGAGTAGGGTTCACTACATCGCATTGGTTCTGAGGACACGGGTGGATTAGTGACAGTGACATGTATTTTTCCTCCGGGTGCTTGTTTTACTACGGAATCTTGAGGGTAGGAGGTCCGTTTATGATACTCTGATCCTGATGATGGGTACTCATAGTCCTCCTCAACTCGGTTCATGGTTAACTCATCATCTGCGCAACTAGAGTTGGGATTTTCGAGAGCCAAACTTGTACCACTTTTACGAGTGGGTTTAATGCCATCATAACCTAGATCCGGAAACAAATATTTGGATAAGTGTCTACAATAGTTGCAAAGGTTTTTGCAGTCGCCATATATAATTTGCTGCAATAAATCATAATAATCCTTATCCTCATCACTCACCGGTGATATAAGAAGTGTTGGTTTGATAGGCGTCATGAACGGAAGGAGAATCCCCATCGCTTTTAGACGCAAATCGTTTTTTGAGTAGCCATTCAGCCGACATTGAAGATGATTCCATGGGACGTTTTCTGTGATAGACATGACGATGAGGGCTTCCATATCCGTAGTGTCCTCTGCTCCTAAAATCCCTTCCTCTGTCAGCCCCTTCATCATCAGAATGAAGACAGCATAGGGGAAGAAGGGATGAATCAGGAAGAGAATGAGATTTCTTGGTACCACTTCCAGCTCTATTACCACGTCCTTGGGGGTATGTGTAGGTGCGGTGTCTATCTGAAGATGACATCTCATCATCTTCACCAAGACCAGCTTCGTCTTAACATGAAACAAAAGAGGCAATTTAATATTTTATATGCTAAAATGCAGTTTTTATTCATACTATACGCAATGTATGAAATGAAGATATTGTTAGCATACCTGGAGAGTATGGAATTGCACCCGGAGGAATAGTTCTAGGTCCATCCACATTCACATTATTCCTTGTATAAGTAGCCATAAGTCTGTTTCTAGTGGTGGTGCTATGACTGTCTGCCGCACGAATTCTAGCCTGGGCCCCAGCAGACTGTGACCCACCCAATGGCCCAAGCCCTGGAGGTCCCGGTCCAATTATGACAACTTCACTACAGCAAAAACAAAGACAGCAAGATCCTGCTCTGCAAAGTTTGTCACGGAAAGCCCGACGAAATCGCTTGGACATGACGCTGTATAGAATCGGATTGATTGTGGAGTTGAGAAAGTAGAAAACCCCTGTAACAATAAAGCCGTCATAAATGAGTAATTCCAAAACGACTGTTTTCTTAAGGTTTCCAAAGCTCCAGCTTAAGTTCAAAAGATCATGTTAGTGAATTAGCATGAAAATGAGTTTACCTGCAATGTAAAATAGAGCCTGATTCACACCTCTTAACGGTGGAGTCCAATCTCCATATTGTGTAACCCACACAAACAACAATCGTTGTGCTTGGTATGGTGCCCAGCAAACAAAGAAAGCAATTACCACAGCAACTGAAACAAGTCATTAGAAACCCATATGTTTAATGATTCATGGCTTCTTTCCACTTATATAATGTTGTTGTTGTTCTAAGGTCGTCAGAACTCAAGGAAACTCAGTCAGTGTTACAAACCACTCACCCAGCATTCTTATGACTGCTCTCCGGCTTTGAATATGTGCTCGCTCAGCTTGACATCTTTTTCCAGAGCTTCCAATATTTGGTGGAGTTGGCATCGGGTTAGCACCTGGAGTTGCATTTCCACCCTGTACTTGATTATTATACGCGACGGATGCACTACTAGCCAAGTTTGGAGAGTGATGAGATGCACAGCAGCGACGAAGAGATCTATTCCGAGAACTTCTATGAAGGACTAGAGCGATTCTCAAGTACAAAATCAGAATTAATGTCATTGGTGCCACGAAGAAGATGCAGGACGATATGACCATGAGCAGCTGGCTAGATATGTCAGGCTTGTCGAAGGGTATGCCACACCATGCTGATTCCTCCATGGTCCTGTTCCATTTATCTTCCACGTAATTTACCTATAGAAAAAACATTTTTTCCATAAAATTAACACAATTTACTCCTAATAAGTAATAGCTTAACAGTTATATGAGACAGTCGTGGCTTATTATTCCACTTTGCTATCAAAATCGAAAGACTCTTTATCAAAACTAGTGACTCTATTATAGAGTCTCTATAAATCTTTACAGCACCAGAGTGAGTTCATCACGGACATTGAGTAATGGTAATATGACAAAATCGATCGTTTAGCATAAGGGAGAATCAAAGTATAGTATTTATGAGAAATCATTTTGCTTCAGTTTCTAAGTACAAAACCCATTTACTTGGCCGGTTAAAAAAGAATGATGATGCAACAATAGAATGTCGATTACACCCAAGCATTTTCTTTTCCATATTGGATCTACTGAAACCCAATCCCCAGGTTGGCAAATTGGTCGATATATTTTGCATAGGTTTTTCAATCCTGTGTGAACATCTTTTATAGCAGCTGCTAACTACGTCACATGCTTTCCATTTTCTTTTGAGCTTCAGTGAGAAAAGTGAAGACCACCCCGTTTTTTTGTAACAAAAAATAGGAGTAGAAGCTCTATTCAATTTATATCCTTTAGTAGATAACTCGTAGCGCTTCACTGCGTATTCATTTTTTGAGAGGAAGATTGATTTTAATATGAATTTATAATAAATGCTATAAAGGGCTTGAAAGGTACAGTCCCTTTTGGATGTCCAGAATAGATGGAGATAATCTGATGGAAAATGCATCATAGTGGAAGGTTGGAACTCTCGAGCAATATAGCTTAGGTATATTCACTGCACATTCATAATTTCATTCTTTTCATACTTCGTCGTCCTGAAATTTTCTCAGGTATAATATTTTGACTCGTATATAGTACGGTATAAAATCACGTTTTCGTACTAGAATGAAAATTCAAACGTAATATTGTATACTTCGCCTTTACATGTACAAGGGAAAGCAAAGATTAGAGCCAAAATTGGCGTATTATTTGCAAGGGTTCTGAATCCATTTATAAGTAACACTCAGGGAGGGAGGACATCTTGAGCATTTTCAACAGCATTAAATTTAATGGCTTAGAAAAACGGGGTAATGAGCCGAAGTTACGAAATAGATTGTTCTCGGTCGGCTGTGGGTGTGCAGTTTGCAAGTTGGGTGGTATAGCATCATAATGGCCTAAAGCAATGGTGCGTCGCTATATCCAAAAAATGCATGAAATGCTCCACTGTAAACGGACTTGAAATAGACGACTATAAATATACAAAGAAAAGTTTGATACAGCAAGCCTCCAGTCACTAGTACCCAGATTTACTTTACTTCAATCATTAATCATTGCATTTCGTGCCTGAGAACAACATTTTTACTTGTATTCATCCACTCAACTGTGCTTGAAACCTGTTCTTTCATGTTTCAAATGTCAAGACTAGAGAGTGAAAGGTCAAGGAATTCTATCTAAAAAATGCTTTAAGTTTTTTTTTTGCATTTCTGCTTTTGTCAAGTTGAGAGGTGCGTCCATAATGTGTCACCAACTCCACTGTAATGCAACCCACTATAGTCATGTCAATTTCATCTATTTTTGTTTCACGCTGAGGTAGAAGCAAACGCAGCAGCATACAGATAATAATGTATGTACACGAATAATATTACAAAGGGTGTAGGACGCCCATTTACTTCAATGTAATGTTAGTTCATGGCCTCATTGCATTGCATGGCAAGGCAAGGCGACGAGGAGACGTGTGTCGAAAAAAAAATCTGGAGAAGCGCACGAGGAGAAGAAAAACATCATCATGAGTTTTTGCTTTACTTTCTGCATTTCAGCAATTTGTCTTAATTGCCACGAAATCATGATTCCTTGGAGCCATCTCTTCCGATGCCTTTCTCGTTAAGCTCTTAAGTCTAAACGTATACACAACTATCATTTCTATACATCTCTTTTTCTTGTCGTTTAAAAAATGGGAGGGAGGGATTCCTAAAAGCACATTAAGTCCTCGGATACAAGTTCAGCTGAAGAAAAAACTGTAAACCATATTTCACACTGAATGCACACAAATATTGCCTGTCCCATTCTCTTGTTTGAAAATAGAGAGCATTCTAGCTAATTAGGTTAAGAATAAACATTTACTAGAATTATGAAACTGCAGCGCTTCCAGTGCGAGCTGGAATAACGCAATCTAGTCCAGCTATGTAGTAGCATTGTACCTTATTGTTTTGGTACACACACTGACACGAGCTACCACAAAAACCCGCTCGTGTGTTTCCCCTCAAGTTGCAGGCTCATTATGTTTACCTAGCCGTAGATACGCGGAACTACTTAATTTTTTGGCAACCAAGTTAATTATGTTAGCTCAGAGATAATACGTGCTATATCACTGCAACTTGTTTGCAAAGTAAATGGATATATATGTATGTTTGCATATCTAACTTAAGTGTAAATTGTAGAATTCATTAGTTGTCTTTGAAAACTTAATGCTATAATACTTATAATCCTTCTCCTATATATATTGTCCTATATTGTTTGAGGGCGTCATTCATTACAAAACCATTACTGAGCTCATATTGTACACTTGCAAAATGATATATATCACGTAATCCTGCCAAACTTTGCGTTTTGTTTAGGCTGCTTAGTTTAATCAGGAGCAAATTATGCTCTTTGATAAGAGTTCTCCTTTTCTAGGAATTGTGGAGTCTTCCACTTTTGATCTCCATCTTTTGTAGTGACGGCTTCTTCTCCTGTCTCTACTCGTGTAAATTCTAAAGAAAATAGAATGAATTCATTTCTTGGTTCCTCTGTTGTATGATATGATCGTATCAGCAAGCTGGTGGTGGTAATGGAAACCATTCACTACTAATATTACCAGCTGCACACTGCTGTGAGTAGAGGATCATGCTGGTTGGTACTTGCTTATATGATAGACAATACGCACGCACACAATGTAGAGTAAAAATGAACGCATGATAATAAATGAGTCTTGAGTTCTAAGTCTTGTTGCGAATGAGTGAAGCAATACAATAATAAGATGTATAAAAAGAATAAAAACAGCTCATTCTCTGTCTGCTACTACTACTTGCCTGTGTGTAAGCTCCCCAGGGTAAAGCTGAGGCGATGGAGATGACCCAAATGAGTGAGATTACACGCGTGGCCCGGCTAAACTTGGACTTGGTTTGGGTCCTGCATCAAAATCCAGACATCGTTATATATAAGACAAGTCTTATATATATATATACACGCAAATAATAATTTCTTACGCAACGGCTTAGAGTAATTGCATTGCGAAAATCCCAAACCATTATTACAAATAATGCGTTAATGCTTTTGGCATAGAAACCTCCAAGCAAGTAGAGACTAGATATGAGGAAAAGTGAAAGCATATGAAAAAATGAGATAGAATCAAGGAATAAAGCTCACCGCATTGGATGACAGATGGCGATGTAGCGTTCCGTTGTAAATGCCACGATTGTTAGAATGGATGCGTATGTTGTACATTCCGTTAGGATTCCTCTTAGGTCACATGCTATCTCCCCAAATATCCATGGATATTGATGCCACATCACAAACAGCTCCATCGGCATTGCTAGAAAGAGAAAAATGGGGGTTCTCAAAACTCGGAAATTGCTAGACTAACAATTTTCTGGCATAATATTCAAATTGAATCATAAATAAAATGGTAGAAAGAAAACGTTCTTGACACAACTATGATAAATTTAGTTCTGCAGTGGTGTAGCTAGCGCCAAGCAAAAACGTCTAAAGTCATACGATATGAGTTATACGATGCGCCATTATGAGATGTTACAGTTTTTCAAAGTTTATAATGTTTTCATTGCCACCCACAACCCAGTCGCAAGTTTATACTCTTCCATATGAATTTCCATAATTTATACGGGTTTTACTTACTAAATTCATGATAATATTATATAGTATGCATACAATGTTAAAGGTAAAAATGAAAAGTTTCAATTTTTTACGGAAATTTCCATATAATGATGTTTGTGATAAACCCTGATTCAAATTCAGGCAAACGCTTGATCCAAAAGGTGTGGTGAAAGCCAAATTTTATGAGAGAAATATGCTATTGAAATCATTCTCTTTATTTTATCTGTGATGAATTTCCATCGTAAAGGTTTTGATTTAACATGAGAAGTGAACTTTTTTTCTTTGTTCATAACGAGGTATAATTTATTCTGCAATGTTATACTGTTTGTAATGACTGCAGTGTTCCTCTGGTTATTGGGAAACGTAAAGCTCATGTTTTGTTTCGAAACAAAAACTGGTAATTTAAAGAGGAGTCAAAATATTTTCCCAATTAAAATACACATAACTGAGACCATGCATACTAGTTGCTTTTGTTCACTGGAAAGCGTAGGTTGCACTTTGTTCTTTAGTAAGTATACCAAAGAGCAATTGATGTTTGATTCTTTTCTCAGATTCCAAAGAAGATGGCCATTTATCAGAAAGTTTGTCATTTATTGCAGTAGAAGTTCAAAGACTATTTATTTCAAGGGTATCGTTAAAAAATATTCCAAGATGTGATCTTTGAAAACTGACGACTGGAAAAAGGGAAAGAAATAGTTTAGATGAAATAAATTATAGTAGTATATTTCAGTTATGTTTCTATAAGTATAGAAACAAATAGCAAAGTTTTAATGTTAATGTCTAACCCGATTCTGCATAAAGAAGTAGACGTAATAAAAATTTAGGTTTTCCTCCCAAAACTGCTCTCTACAAGCGATTCAAGTCAACCAAGTATTTTCCTATGACTAAAAACTAGGCTGAATAGGTAGGTAAGAACTTAGTTCATCTAACAAGTTAAAAATGATTCCATGAAAGAGTAAGTTGATAGTTGGAGCTACTAATAAGTTCAAAAATATTCAAAAGAAATGGTGATACCTGAGATAACTTCCAACAAAACTGGTTTCCCTGAACTGTGCTTGTTTTCCTTCTACCTGTGTCATTGGCTTTAAAACAATCGTGAAAAAGCAAACTTTCTCCACTTTCTTCAGAGAAAGTATCTAAAAAAATTCTTACAGTAATACCAACGAAAACTCGAAAACAGGAAGCATTCAAGCAAATGTCATGAAAAAGTCAGTTTCCTTTTTTAGATACTTTCTGTGTAGCAGCATGAAACACCTCAAGGATTTTAATCTGAAGATCAAGGAAGAATATAATCCTGGATTAGTTTTTGCTGATAGCTTCCTTTTCTTTTTATGTCTTCCAAGCAATACCTATATGTGCACGTAATATGCTCTGTCATCTTTTACAGAATTCCCTAGAGGACGATCCATATGTTCTTACTTCACGATTCTCGGCTTTTTATTATCTACTGAAAGCGTTGTAAACGCGTATTAGTAGATATTGAATCGGGTTTCATGTCTGTCTGTCTGTCTGTC